>JASDQU010294337.1:9653-23855 GCA_032191745.1 Picea mariana | reverse complement strand
AGCTAACCAAATCTTGACTATCCCTCTACAAACGGTCCATTACACAATGGTCCTAGATACTACGATTCCTCACACCGGAATTACACCGACTAGCCAAGCCCCCATTGGCACACTGCTTTCGCCTAGATTCACCCCAACACTTTCGCCCTGATATCATGCGTTGAATTCTTCTATTCCCACTACTACACAAATCTCATCTGGGACTCCTGGCGTTTCCACTCCTTCTGGGCACCATCTCGTTCCCGGTTTCATTCCGACACTTCCTCGACCCCCTTTCAGAGGACCTCTTCCATCCTCTATTGAAGGCACTGACCCTAGTGACACCATCCTGACTCTATTCATTTACGCCTTTTTCAACGAACCCTCACAGGTTCCACCACGAAGTGGTATATAGAATTACCACGAGGCTTCTTCACCAACTTCAACACCCTCACTATGGGTTTCCTCACCCACTACCAGTTACCGATCCGCTACGAAACGGGAACCAAAATTTTGAGTTCTTTCAAACAAACTAAAGTCACTCATATCTCTAATCACATTCATGAGTGGCAACGGAGACGACGTCTCATCAAACTCGAACTTCCCTATCAGTTTCTAGCGGAGTGGTTCACGAAATCATTCATGAATGACATCGCTCGTGACATCGCCATGGGTGGAGTTGTCACATAAGAACATGCAATCAGTCGTTCTCAATACCTCGACCTCGTTTACTCACAAATGGGTACTCTTTACGACTTACTCCCTGACGCACCTTGTCCTTCTACTTATACTACTTCAACTACTCCTGCTGCTTCTCATGCACCTGATGGAGTGATTGACACTTTCCATGCCCAAGCTCATTCCGTCCAAACCTCTAGCAACAACCCCAAATCTATTTCTTCTAATTTTCAAAATTCTTTGTCTCCTACCCCTCCCACCGACAAGAATTCTGAGGTAAGCTCTGTTTAATCTACTTCCACCGGAAAAAATAAATCCAAAAATGGGAAGGGTAAGAACAAGGAGGATAAAAATAATCTGCAATCTGAGAAAACCAAAACACTACCTGTTGACGATAAGGATAAGTGCAAACCCCAATACCCTTGTCTTATCTTTGGTGATGATCACTACACTAAGGATTGTCCACGATGAGCCGAGGTTACTAAGTTCCTTCAAGGGACCCCGAAACCCCCCACTCTGGTCATGTTGTCACAACCCTTCCCTTCTCAACAACATGCCTAATTGATCATTCATGACCAACCTTCCTCCTCCAATACATCCTATGTCTTAATGTGTACAGGTGATTCAAGGAAGAATGACATCACACTTACCACTCGAGCTAAAGATTATCCTTCCTTCAAAGAGAAGGTTGATACGATACCTCCTTCATTGGTCCAACCATCTCCCACAACTCCACCTACCAACGGTCCTCTTCATCTCGAACGACCGAGCCTAGATATAGTTCTTCTCCCTCCCCCAAAGGATGTTGTTAGAAAATATGCTTTCAATCCTCATACACGTGCTGCCCAGAAATACAGTATTGTCGAAGGTTTGGCCTAAGTACCATCCACGATGTCAGCCCTCGAAGCCCTTCAGAGTTGTCCTATACAACAAAAGGCACTGTTGAAAGCTATTGGTGGAATCGACCCTACGGATACAAATTTAATAATTTTTGACTTGGAAGATCACATTCCAAGGTTACCCCCTCAACTCACATTCCAAATACAAGTTATTGTCTCAGACAAAAAACTTTGTAGAACAGTTATTGATGAGGGTGTCTCGATGTGTGTCATGTCTATTACCTGCTGGAAATCCATCGGCTCTCCTCCTTTGACTAAATCCCACAACATGCTCAAAGCCTTCAATGGATCTGGTTTTAAGCCTTACGGTGTCCTCCCTTCATTTCCTATTACGTTAGAAGGAAAAATGGTCAACGTTGAAGTGGAGGTCTTTGACACTCCTCTTGATTACAACCTTCTACTTGGCCATAGCTGGATCGATTCCATGTGTGCAATTGTGTCCACTCTTTTCCGTGTCGTACATTTCCCACATCAAGGAAAAGTAGTTACCATAGACCAAGTGGCCTTCTTTCACTTTGATGCACGTACCGACAACGTACCTTTCATTACAAAAACCCCCCTTGGATATGAGAACGTTAGTGTCGGTCTTCTTAAAGATTCCTCTTTGATGGGTGCTTTCCTGATTCCACCACCCGATGTTCCACATCCATTTGTCGCCTTGATCAACATGATCTCCACCTCTATTCACAAAACCCCTGTGTCTTACGACTCGTGGATGGTACCCAACCCCATTGATCATCTTCATGGCAACGAAATGCCTTTGAGTCTGGTCGAATCCGCTTATCAATCCATTCAATCGACAACCCCTTCTACCCCCTCTCTTGGTGATTTATCTCCGGATCCATTCTGCATCATTTTTCCTACAGACGAGATGATTATGTCTGTTATGCCCGTGGAAGATACCCCTTGGGATGATGGACATCATCGTTCCATCCTCTTCCTGGAACAACACACCATCGAGGGTTACCAATGAATCTCGACTCCGTCGACCATTGTCATCATTTCTACCATTCCCTAGTCTACACACAATATGTTTTACGAAGGGAACTTAAGTAATATCTCACCCACCATCCCCCTCGACATATCAATAAAACCTAGAGTTGTCGAAAATGTGCATATCGGAGCTTCGTGTTCCCATGACGAAGTTGTCACCTACAAGTCTCTTTTCCAATAATGTTGTGACGTCTTCGCATGGAGCTATGAAGAAATGTCGGGGATTGACCCTGACATTGTGATACATGAGATTAAGACATACCTGGGTGATAAACCCATTCGACAATGACTTCATCCAATTCACCCACGTAAAGAAGCCAATATCAAGCTTGAAGTTGAGAAACTTCTCAAAGATGGCTTTATTTACCCTATGGCTCTAACTGACTGGGTTTCCAATCTTGTTCTGATTGACAAGAAACAAGGCACAATCTGCGTGTGCATTATTTATAGAGACATTAACAAAGCTTGTCCTAAAGACAACTTTCCTACCCCCTTCATTGACCAGATCGTCGACAATTGTGTCAGAAGTGAAATCTTCTCTCTGATGGATGGTTTCTCCAGATATAATCAAATCAATATCGTGCCCGTGGACCAACACAAGACCGCTTTTATTTGTCCTTGGGGCACTTTCACCTACTGGAAACTTCCATTCGGTTTAAAGAACACCGGTGCAACTTTTCAATGTGCTATGTCTTACGCCTTTCATGATATAAAGCACATTGTGCAGCCATATCTTGATGACTTACCCGCTCATTCCATGCACCGTGTAGATCATCCAATACACCTCCGCACCATTTTCCTTCGATGTCAGTTTTACCATATACGCTTGAATCCCCACAAATGTGTTTTTTGCGTAGAATCCGGCTGACTTCTGGGATTTATTGTTTCACGTCAACGGATCAGGGTAGATCCTTTGAAGGTCGAGGCAATTCTCGATCTCCCTCCTTCCTCACTTTGCCAGTTACAAAGTTTGCAAGGGAAGGCAAACTTTCTCCGTCGTTTCATCCCGAACTATGATGAGCTAAATCTTGGATTTACGTGAATACTCAAGAAAGGTTCTGAGTTCGTATGGGATACCACTGCTAACAAAGATTTTGAAGCTTTGAAAATGTCTTTAACACATACCCCACTACTCTTCCCACCTGATTATAGTCGGGATTATTTCCTCTACTTTGCACCCTCGAATTATACCATCGCTATGGTTCTCATCCAAGAGGATGATTCTCATGACGAACATGTCATCTATTACTTGAGTCGAAATATCACGACTACCGAAACCAAGTATTTACATGTTGAAAAAATTGCCATGGTAGTCGTCCAAGCTGTTCAACGTTTCTGACACTATATCCTTTCTCGCAAGACTACGGTAATTTCTAACTGCAACCCTATGCAACACATTCTTACACACCAATTGCTAGGGGAAAAATACTCCAAATGTATCGTAATACTCCAGGATTTTGACTTAGAATTCGAACGTGCTAAGTCCAAGAAATCCTTGGTGTTTGCCGAGTTGATATGCGACCTTGCCTGCTCTGAGATGGAAAATGTAGCAGAAGATTCATTACCCGATGAATCCCTTTTCCTGATCAGTTCCGATGACCTTTGGTATAGAGATATCTTCATATATCTCCAGACCCAGAATTTCTGGCCCAATTTGTCTAGCACTGACCGCCATCGAATATGCTACCAAGCCCGTCAGTATATTATCCTCGATGATACTCTTTATCATCGTGGGATTGAGTCTATTTTTTGACGCTGCCTCACGTTTGACGAATCTGAGAAAGCCCTAAATGATTTCCATTCTGGAGCCTGTGGTGGTCACATGTCTGGGTATGGTATTGCCCAGAAGATCTTACGAGTGGGGTATTTTTGGCCTTCTTTATTCAATGATTGTATAATTGCTATCCAAAAATGCCACGCTTGCCAAACCTACAACAATAAAATATGATCACACCCTGCTCCTCTACACCCTGTGGTCTTCGTTGATCCTTTTGCAAAATGGGGTATCGATTTCATGACATGTCACCCTCACTCGGCCGGGGGGCATGGATACATTATTGTAGTCATAGATTATTTTATGAAATGGGCCGAGGCGATGCCAACATTCGACAATACCGGAAGGACTGCAACATTATTTATATTCAATCACATTATTGATCGGTTTGGTGTTCCTCAAGCTATCATTACTGACCACGGTAGCCACTTTATAAACTTCATGATGTCCAAACTCACTGAAAAATTGGGTCTTCGCCATGAAAACTCAACACCCTTTTACCCACAAGCCAATGGCCAAGTTGAAGTAATAAACAAAATCGTCATTACCATGCTTCGATGAATGATAGGGATTCACAAAACGAGTTGTCACACGATGTTGTTTTCAAAATAGTGGGCTTATCGGACATCTATTAAGTCTGCTACTGGGTTTACACCATTCCAATTAGTCTATGGTCTAGAAGCTATCTTGCCGATTGAATGTGAGATACCCTCCATAAAACTAGCCGCCAAACTTCTACCAAACACTTCTATCGAAGAAGAACGTCTTTTGTATCTCATGCAATTAGACGAACCCCGTTGTGATGCCACCCTAGTTATAGAAGCCCAGAAGAAATGCGTCAAAGCCCAATACTACAAACATGTCAAGCCATGCGTTTTCTCCGAAGGTGATCTGGTTCTCCTTTACGAACAATATCGGGATATGCCAGGAGCTGGAAAATTTGAAGCTATGTGGCGAGGTCCTTTTATTGTCAGATGATTTTTGGAAAAAGGAGCTTACGATTTGGTGGACTATGACGGTATCCCTTTGAGTAAACCCAGAAATGGGTTGTACTTAAAGAAGTACTATGGTTAAGATCACCTGTGCATGAGTGCTTGTATTTTATTGTATCATACTTTTTGTGTGTTACTTTAGTATTTTTTTTTGTTATTTGGTCTCTACCCTCGACCGCTTATCTTGCATTGTGCTTGGTTTCTAGATGTCGGAGTCTTCGCCACCCCACATTGGCTTCGCCGATGGTGCTAGCCGTATTACTCAGAACCTTGCTTCTGCTACATGGACAATTTACGCACCTACAAATGAACTTATCAGTCTACGAGGTGTGTGCCTTGGTCATGTGACCAATAATATTGCAGAATATAGAGCCGTCATCAAATTGTTGATTGATTCTATTTCTCTTGATATCCGCCACCTGGTTATACGACTCGATTCGCAGCTAGTAGTACTACAGTTAAGTAACGTCTATGCTATCCGAAGTCCTACTTTATTACGGGTATATTTACGAATTCGCCTCTTGGAACGTTATTTTGATTATATCGAATATCAACACATTCCTAGATGTCTAAATCAATTGACTGACACCTTAGCTAACTATGTGTTGGACAGATATTTGGGACATTTATAAACCAATCACACATCACATGTATAACACAACACAAAATAAGCTGGTAGAAGCTGTATATATGTATATAACGATCAAAAGTTTTTACAAAAAGTTTTTGTCCAAGGATTAAAATCTCAAAATACGAAGCCTATAGCTTCTACAAAATAGCATCACGGATGACACTCATGATAACACACAACTGCTCGAGCTACCCTACGGAGCAGTCGACTAAGAGACTCAGACATGCCCATAGTATGGCACTGGTAACATCTCGGGATCTCTCCAATAGCAATATCCGAGACATCCACAGTCAACCCCTCTAAATTCTGTTCCACTACCTCATAGTCTTCGGCATCCCATCTCACCACTGGAGCCGCTTCTCCTCGCCTTTGAATGGGAGATGTTCCTGGAGGTCGATATGGCCCCACATCTATGTCATCAAAAAGAAATTTTTTGATTAGTTCTTGGATAAACATAAAAACATTTCATATGATAAAATTTGCAAAAATATTTAAAAAGAACAAAATGTGTACTTTTTACCTAAGTCACCCCACTGAGCATCCTTAGGCAGGACCAAATTCGGATCCCCTCGAAAATCCAAACCAACATATGCATAGTCGTCGATCATCAGCATCTGGGGCCTCAACCAGTCAAAAAATGAATCATTATACTTGATTATAGGCCCTACTACGTGTCGATCCATGAGGTTACACCACCTCAACATCCTTGGATCCTGCGGGGCCGGTAAACCCCAACCAACCTGTAGTTGCAGCAGTGGGACCCTCTTGAGGAAGAATGACACCAAAAGTGACATGTACCCAAACTACTTCAAGTCACCCCTTTTTCACTTCGTCAATTGTCTCTTCATACTGCGGAGAACTGCATTCGACCAGTTGAAAACCTGAGGCTCTGTGCACTCTATGGCGTATTGGAAATAGCTCTGGAGAGCCATGTGTGGAGCTGCGCTCCCAACCATGCATGCAATAGTAAATAAGATGGTCTGTAGGGTTAGATCTTGGACCCCCCAAATGGAAACCTTACCCTTGCTTCTCTCTTCCTCGGGAACACAATATTGGTGAACATACTCACTCATAGGGAGTCCGTCGACTCTACCTCTAGTCAACGTAGCATGGTATCCATGCCATTACAACCTCGTCAGAAAATAGATATCCTCTATATCTAGTGTCAGCGTATGGAATCCCATGTGAAATAACTATTGATCCATGTCCCACATGTGGACCAGGTATTCCAACAACCTAAGTTGGGCTCTCATGCCCAAAATCCTGAAAAATTTCAAGAGCCCACATTCCCGGAGGGTAGCGACTGTACCCGGGTAATTCCCGATGATGGCATCATCCTCCTCATGTTCACTTTCCCTCCATTCCAACATCGTGATGGTCAAACACTTGCAATAGAGCCATGAGAGGGAAGTCAACAACTTGTTTTAAACTCTTGCATAATTTTTATTGAGCAAAACCTCACTTTAAAATCCATTTTTCGGCCCCCGTAGGTGAACCTTTTGCACAGTGCGAGATTCTCGCAAGTGCCCTGAAGCCCACCTACGAGAATATTATATTCTCGCAGGTCCCACATGGCCCACCTGCGAGAATGCTTGAGCGCATGTTTCGACCCTAAAATGGACTCAAAACTCTAAAAATTGCCCATAAAAACCAAAAATAAACCATGGAAAAGTTGGAGAATCAAGAGATTACCTCGTTGGCTAAAACCGTTCGCCGAATGATCGCTCATGCCTCCCACAATTGAGCAAAGAAATTTGGGGGGAAATGAGGTATGTTGGACAAGTTTTTGGCAAAGTAACAATGAAATGGTAAAAAGTCCTTTTCACTCATATTTATTCCCTTTTTACTATTTTTTATTGATTTTTTATATTATTTTTATTGCTTTGTTTATATAACCTAATACCCTAATAGCCTTGTGAGTGTGGTTTTTCGTAGATATAGAAACTTCGAAGTCTGAATGAGGGGGTACGGGTGTTTATTCTTTTTGTCACATGTACGACTACTTTTTTAGGGTTTTTTAGGAAAAACCTCGAGCTCAGTCTTCGTTTGTTCTCACGCTCGAAAATATATGAGAACGTAAATGAGTATACTTTTTCTCATCTTTTCATACTCATCATGGTAACACGAAAACGACGAACGTAAGGGAGTATCCTTTAAGCTCTTTTCACGCTCCATAAAAACGAAAAGATTGTTGAGCAATCTTGTTCTTTTCACACTCGTTAAAGTATTTGAAGAAAACTTTTGATGGGCAATAGTTTATCATTTTTTCGGTCTTGTCGAACTCTTTTACGAAAAAGGAATTGAGAGAGTTCCCTTAAAGTGTTTTTCAGACTCTCAAAATGTGAAAAACCCCCGAGTTTTCTATCCTTGGACTCGTTAAACAAACATTGAAAGACCCATAATGGAACCGAACCACTCCTTCCTAGGGTTCGTTAAATATACTCCAAGGGACTCATATGAAGGATGAGCTTACATCAACAAGCATATGTTATCCTCCTCAAGCTTGTGTAAAAATAAAGAGGTACTTGCCAGAAATGGTGGCGGAAATTTTGGGAAAGGGATATGTTTTCGTATTCATATTAATGGCAGTAAGCGTCACTCTTGAACATGAAACCCCCTATTAGTCATTTGAATCTAGGTTGGGAAATCCATTTGTGTCTCATTCGACTTACTAAATGGTCATATCCTGGGTTTTCTTTGAGTCAGTGTTGCCAAGTCCTTGGTCATGTCATTCATATGTTAAAGAGAAGTTTGAATGAGCCCTCTATTGAATCGGCCATTTGCAGTTGTCCATTCTTACTATGTCGGCCTTCCCTGTGTCCATTTCATACTTTGTTTCACCCTCAAAATATGTTTCTTATTTCATGTCATTGATGGGGGATACATCAAGGCCCTCCTGTGACAAGTCTTGTTCCATCGAATCCAACTCATTATTCGGAAATGAGACTTAGAAATCATTCATTACCTTGGAACTTGCATGCCTTAATGGCAGGTCTCTTCACTTTCGACAGGGGTTTCACATCATTGATCCCTGATCGAGAGATTCCGCCGAGTGCTTGGTTTCAGCTCATTCATTCACATTCGTTCGGATTGTACTTCGATACCTTGGGAGTCATTGACATCAATTGTGCTTTCCCTCGTGCTTGTTAACGGTTTTTTATCAATGACCGGTAATCAAGTGGTTTCTACCATGTTCGACTTTAGCACATGTAATCACATGGCTAGATTCGTACTTTCAGGTGACGGGAGTGAAGACCCTGGGTCTCATCTTTTTGATCCAGGCTGTGATGGAGTATGTATGATTTGTATCGGCACATAGATCCACTTTGTATGTCGCGTGGTTATGTCTTAATTCAAGTCTTCTCACATAGATCCATAGTGTATTCCTGGTGGCTATGTAGAATTTTGACGACATGGATCCATGGTGTATGATTGGTGGCCATGACCTACATTTATGATTCCATTCATTTGTGATCCGAGCATGGGAATTCCTACCTCATAATTGGTATTATATTCTGCATATGCTTCGTTGTTTACAGGTTTCCGATTAGGTGCGCTCCTTGTTTCTAACACACACACACATTTTACAAAGTATTTCAGTTGTCACAAGTTCCACCCTCATACTTTGGGGGGGATTCTGTTACACATTATTTTGGTCACTCTGGTGATGTCTCTACAAATGATGTATTCAGGCTCCCACAAGGACTTTTTGCCTAAGAAAAGTGACTGCTGTCTTCTTCTAAAAAACACATTTTTAGGATGATTTCGCACGCTACCTATGTTATAGGGTGCGAAAATCCTTTATTCTCATAGGCAACCCATACTTTGGGTGCAAACTATTCGCAGTCTACTCTATAGGTAGGGTGCGAACCTGTTTTTAAGCTTGGAAAAAAGAAGAGGTCACGAAGGTTCTAGAAGGGAATCTTATAGAAAATGAGTTGGCATTTACATGGTTGGCATCCTACTGACTTGTCAGATTTGGTGGTATCATCCTCATCCATTTAACCATCTCTCCTTCTCCTATATATTGAAAGGTTTCTCATGGAAAAGGTTAAGAAAGATTGAATGAAGAATTGGCGAAAGAATTGTGTGAAGAAATATGCTTGGATAGAAGCTTGAAGACTCTATTTGGTCTATCAAGTTGTATTGGATCTTCTTCATGTAAATGTAGAGAAAGTGTGTGTGTTGGAACCAAGGGTCACTGGAAGGAAGCTCACGACATCAAGGCGATCTGGTTGTATATTCTACTTTCATTTAATATAATACAGCGGCATGTCCCTTTCCCATAAAATCACTCTTATTTTATTGCATAATTCTTTGATCATATGCATAGGTTGACATTGAATATACTTTACCATCTTTTCTTTGGTTGGTTTGTGTTGTCTTGGACCTGATTTCACAAGAGCACTGGAGCAAAGTGGGAACAACAGAAACCTAAGGAAGCGATATAAAGGTATGTCACTAATTCCTTCTTAGTAGTAGATTCAATGACTGCAACTTAGAGAAACAATCATGTCATGTCTTGTTTTGTTCTAGATCCAGGTGGATCTAGGGAGATCTGTTAGTGTCCACACCTACCGATTTATCCGATAACAAGGGTGAAGAAAATAATGTGTAACAGTAGACCGCTAGGAACTCCAAGATATGGATTAGGGTATATTGAACAAACAGATGTAATAACTCCATTGGTGAGATTTGAAAATCCATTACCCACGAGACTACAAAAACCATCAGTCCCAGAGATGCATAATTTCTTTTCCCTTATGAATGGATGTCCTAGAAGAAGAGTAAACATAGAATGGATTAAGAGAATATTAAATTGGGATCTATTTACTCACCCCCAAGCCAAATAATTTAATGCCACTACTTCTACAGAACTAAAGAAAGATTTATCTGAGCAATGACAAACATACATGACAATAAAGGATTTGTTGATATCCTTTTATAAATGGTACATACTTTCCCAAAAGGAAGTAATTCAAATGATGTCTGCCAAAGAAAGTGTCAGTACCAAACAAAAATGGAAATCCTTAGATGGACAAATAACCGAGACAGATTTCCCTTTTCCCCATTTTAAAGGAATCATTCTAGGAGAAGAGGAAAAACAAACTAAGGCTACTCCCCTCATGATTCACAAGGAATAATCTCGGCAAACAAATTTAGAGAAAAGACTCCAAAGTGTGTTTGAAAAGTTAAATTGGACAAATACTACTCTAAAAGGGATGGAAAAACATACATTTGTAACCAATGACTATGCTAGAAAACAAGAAATAGATCAACTTCAAGTCTCTTCAAATCAAGTTGCTTCAAGTATAAACTTTGTAAATTCCCAAGTCTCTGAAATAAAAAACACTTTATAAAGTGAAAAAGACTCTTCAAAAAGATACCATGAAGAACTAATGGAAGGATTAGGTGAAGATTTTAAGAACATAGGGGAATCTATCATTAAAGTATCAGAAAAATCTAGAACTCTCCTGACAAACCAATTCCTAGTTCTTACTTATTTCCACAAAAGGTCTCATCAGTAAACTCTACAGTCTACATTCCTGAAGAAACTGATTTGAAGAAAATGTTTCCAGTCCATTTTCCCCAGAACAAGAAGAATCATCCTCATCTCATATTCTAGTTACACAATCTCATATTCTTCCTGCTAAAGAACTAATTCCTTGGAACATGACTAGGGTTCCAGCTCTAGAAATTTATGGAAAAGGAAAGCTACCAGAGGCACAAACATTTACAAATGAAAATTTCCCAGAATGGAGCATAGATAGTATGACCACTGGCCAAATCCGTCAAGTT
The DNA here is from genome assembly GCA_032191745.1 of Picea mariana. Taxonomy (NCBI): domain Eukaryota; kingdom Viridiplantae; phylum Streptophyta; class Pinopsida; order Pinales; family Pinaceae; genus Picea; species Picea mariana. The sequence continues at coordinate 12,110 of JASDQU010294337.1, read as the reverse complement.
ATAGACATAATGTATGTTTCATATAGAGTCACATGCATGAAAGGTAAAAGTGAAATAGAAGCATGTAAGTCTATTATACAATGTTTTACAAGAAAATTGGCTAAATGGTGGGAAAGAGAGTCTTCACCTGCCCTAGTTGAGAAAATGGAAAAGGAACAAATTAAAGATGAAAATGGGGATACATTTTTTAAAGAAGATGGCTAAGCATAAAATAATATGATAGGTGCATTGACTACATTCATTCTTGAGCATTGGTGTGGAACATAATAGGAACTCTCTGATAAACATGTCATAAATCTAATTGGAATGAAATGTAAGAGAATATCCAATTATGATGATTTTCACAGAGAATGGACTCAAAGGATATATGAGGTAAAAGATGGCAAAAACCTTCTCTAGAAGCAAGTATATCTTGCTTATCTCCCCAACAAATTTGTTGAATATTTAAAAGTACAAAAATATTTTGTTCAAATTTATGAGCTTTATACTTTGGGAGAAATTTACACAATCATTACCTCTGCCCTAATAGGATTGTGTGATAACATGAAGGTTACAAAGTGAATACAAAAGATATCAAAATTACCAGATAGTGGATCTATCTGCAAAAAATATGGTATGACCTTAGATGAACCAGTTAGAAGAAAGAAAAGGGAAAAGAAATCCATGAGACAAAGATTCCAAAAATATGAAAAGGGCAAGCCCAGGCCTTACCAAAAAGAAAAGAGGAAAATAAGTCATTATAGGAAATACACAAAGTCTCATTATTACTCCCCAGAAGACATCAAATTGCAATCTTCCAAAAAACAAAGTAAGGCCAAAATAACATGTTGGTTATGTGGACAACCAAGACACTTGGCTAATAGATGTCCACAAGGAGAAAAATCCAAGAAAAATAAAGGTAAGATCTCACAACAAAAGGAAAGACAAAAGGCTGAGTCTTCTAGGAAAATAATGTCAATTTGCTGCAACAGATGTGGCTCAAGTCATCATGATACAAATCAATGCCCACATCATCCTTTTCCTAAGAGGGAAGAAGTTCACATGCTTCAAGAAGGATGTTGTTAGTCTACTAACACTTCTAAATTTGAATATTGCTCTAGTGAATCCTTTGATGAAGAAATGTTACTTATAGCAAATGATTGCAGCTGTAAAGATCCAATTTTTTGTATTTTTCAGACAAAGTCTTCAAGTTATGATGATGAAGAAGAAGATGAATATGAACCAGAACCTAAAATATGTATGGCTCAAAATCAGTCTAATGGAGATGCTCTGGCACAAATCAAGGCATTTCCAAAAGGAGAAATGAAGGCTGCACTTTTAGATTCATTTCTAAAAACAATGGTAAAATATCAACAACCAACAACAACTACAAACTCAGGTAAGAAGCCACTATTCATATATGCTTCTTTTGAAAGGAATACCGAGTCATTTATTAAACAAAACCATAATGATAAGAAGAGACCTTTGACTATAAATGATTTGGGAAAATAATTAAATATTATTAAGAAGGAAGTTGCAGAAATAAAGCAAAGACTAGAAAAGATTGAAAAAGAATCATAAATTGAGGATGTATAAAAAGATGATTCATGGGATAGACAAGAAATAAGAGGGTTACAACAACAAATCCAGGCCATGCAATTCGTTCCTTCCCTAGAAGAAATACCTCAGAATGAAAATGCCAACATTAATACATTTGAAACAAATTCTATAGAAGGTTTGAATTATATGAGAATAATGGCCATCCATCATGAAAAATATTACATGATTATTAAGATGCATATTCAAGGTCAAATCTTTAAGTTGAAATCATTGATCGATTTAGGATTAGATTTTAACATCCTAAATAAATATTATATTCCTTCTTGTTATTGGTTTAAAAATAACAATGCAACCATTGGGCTAGGTAATCAAACCCGGATGGAATATGAAGTTGAAAGGGTCAAGTTATGTTTTGGACCTTACTGCTTGAATATGAAGTTTTCACTTNCCAGTACCTTGTCTTTTAGGTACTCCATTTTTAGTTGTCGTTAAACCACATGGTTCTAAAAAATTACCAAATGGAAAATATGGATATTTTATTACAATAGAAAGAAGAAAAATTGTACTCCCATTTGTATCAGTCCCTAAGTTGTCCACAATGGTTCAAATGTCTCAGAATCTTATAGAGAAAGAGAAAAAGATTCAATAACTCCAACAAATGAAGAGAAACTAGAGGATTGATCAACATCTCAAGGAACTAAAGATTCAAGACAGGATTAGTCAACTGCAAAAAAGATTTGAAGATCAGGTATGCTCAGAACTCCCAACTGCATTTTGGGAAAGTAAAACACATTTTGTTGAATTTCCATACAAAGATAGCTATGAGGGAAAACCTTGTAGAATCAAAGCAATATCTATGAATGCTAAATATAAGAAATTGTGTTATGAATAAATCCAAGGATTGATCAGAGAATCCAT
>JASDQU010294333.1:858-12701 GCA_032191745.1 Picea mariana | reverse complement strand
CCCCCCCCCCTAGCGAGGGATTCCGGGGAAGTGCCCCCGAAGCGAAATTTTGGAAAAAATTACCTTGTAAAATATTGTAATTTTGTAGTCAATCTAGACCATTCATTATAAGGTTGCATATCTGATGGTAGAAGTTATTTTAGGGTTTTTTTCCTAGAAGGAAACCCTTTCTTATGAGGGAATTGTATTGTTTCTTTGTATTATCGCGAATATTGTATTCTAAGATAGGATATTGCGAGAGAAAGAAGAGGAAGTTACAACGGGCGTGTTGTAGGTTGTATCCCTTCATTTTGATGGATAATAAAAGGAAGGACCTGGAAATTTCTCTCATGGACGTAGCCCACACTGGGTGAACCACATATATATGTGTCACTATTGTATTGTGTATCTTCTATGTTTTCATTTTCGCATTTGTTTTATGTTATTGCTCCGCGATCCTGTTTTTCTAACTGTAGATTTTTTGAGGTCCTATGAGGTTGCCACCTGGGTCTGTCTTTGACCACATATTGGCTCTAAGTTTCAACTGTGTGGCTATCTTCTCTTGCTATTTTAGTACAACAAAAAATCCCTAAACTTTATGCTCAATGTTTAATGGTTAAGTGCTCTTTTAAGGTTCCCTTGCAAGTGTTTTCTTTACTCAATGTTAGAACATGCATAATACATTAAAACACATAAAACTACCTCTAGATATTTGAACTTTAAAATGTTAATCTACACTTCTAAGCATGCATAAATTTGACACGGGTATTTTTGGTCAACGTGACCCTAGATAAAACCCCCTCAGGGAAAACCAGTTTGGGATATATGTCTATATAATGATGATCAAAGCTTGAGATACAACAAGTAATACAATACAAAGGAACCTGTATACATATAAATCTCCTCACGAGCCTTGCCACAAGATCCAGTGAGATATGTGCCCAAAATCAGGTGCACCCTCTCCCTTTCTTTCTCTCTCCACTGAAGTGAAGGGCTCTCCTTCCTCTTTGACCCAATGAAGAAATCTATCCACGTGAATGTGCTCTCTTGTGCTTCCTGTCCATTGAATTAGTAAAAAATGGCTTCCTCCAAGAAAAATTGTTACCAGGTAGCTGTGCATCCACTCCTATGGTGCACCCTCCTCCTAGCAGATGTGATCACCATCAAATAACTGAGGACTAAGCTAGATTCTTCTCTCCATGTAAGCATGCTCCCAAGCTCTCCTCTCCCAATGCAACTATTTTCATCTTCTTTCCCTTTCTCCTTCTCCTCAAGTGAACATAACAAGGAATGAAGCCTCCTTTTCCCCTTTGTGCCCTCCTTTAGGAAGCATAAGGAAACCTAAATGATGGATGGATGAGATCATCTCATATCATCCCTAATCAATGGTTGATATCATCTCACACGCATATCAACTCAAAACCCACTTCACTTAAGTTTCCATAGTTTCCATAATTCTCACTTTACGTCTATTAATTCACCCACATTGTGAATTAATTGTCACTTTAGGCTAAAATGACCAAATTTCACTTTTGACTTAAATATCCTAAGTCAAAGTGAAATTAGACACTAAGTACATAGTACAAGGGTAATAGTCTCCCCCTTTGTGCTTAGAGACTCATAATCACATGGGGACCACTTTCCAAGGTACCCAAATCCCAACACTAACAACCATGGTATCCAACCCATTGGCTTAAATCCTCAAGGAAGCCCAAGCTAGGCATGTTCTTCCGAAATTGTCCACCAAGCAAGGTCCTACAAAGACAATGAATACACCCTCCAAGGATCTCAATTAAAATGCATCATGATAAGTAAATCAAATCAATAAAAGATCCACCTAAGAATGTGCATCAAAAACCACCTCATCAAACTAAACAAGTTCTCAAAGACGCTATGCAATTTTCCAAGTCTAGGTATGGGAGGGTTGGAAAAGTGACCTATTGGGTGAATCATTCCCTAGGTCAAGGAGTGTTTTCCAGGTGAATCCCTCCCTAATAAATGTGTAGAAGATGATACAGATGAGGGAAAATACTTTTGGGCATGGGGTTCATGACATACAAGGGATCATTGTGTCCCATTTATGGGTTCCTTTGTAGAGGGTGTGTTGCACCTTCCCTTTCAATGCATCTTTTTTCCAAGCCCATTTATTGCCATTATTTATTCAAGGTCCAAACATTGGGTACTTTGTAGGATTAATTGATCATCTTGGGGGGGAGTACCAAAGTGTCACTTGAAGGGAGAAGTACATAGAGTGCCATGGGGTATAGTCTAACTTGTAACACACCTTGTGTAAATCCATCAACAAGTGGGACATTTATATTATGCGTTTGATTTTGTAGGTCTTTTATTTTTTAGGAGGAAATTTTCGTTGTTATCAATACCTCTTTGGGCGAGTATATGGAAGGTTCATGATTATGATTTTTTCTTTTTCCAACTATATCCCCTCTAGGCCTCTAGCCCCTTCTTCCCATGAAATGAGGGACAATCCCTTCTTAGGTCAGTATACCTGAAAATCCAAAAAGGTGAGGAGATGAAGTGTGGAAAGTGGGAAGTATGGTCGAGAATGGCATGATGACCCCCCAGTAGAAAAACTATTCCGAAGGATGACCACTTACTAGGGAACAATGTCAACCACTAAGGTGAAACAAGGCATAGAGCATAATTTCCAAGAAAACGTTACATAATCAAAAGCAGTTTAAAATGAAACAAACTCAAATGCCTCAAATATTGAAATGACACTCACCATAATATCTAACTTGTACCTCATGCAGAAAGACCCAATATCTTTCGGAAGCAAGTTGATGTGGTGAATACCCTCATGATGAACCTAAGATATATGGTGGTGAAGTAGGCCCCTATCTGTGCAAGTGGAAACTACTGGTAAATCTATCTCTCAGTACTCCATGTCTGCAAAATAAGTGCCTCGAGACATCATCCCCTTAGTTATCCCTAAGAACTGTGGATAACATGCACAATATAGCTTAAAACATGTAGAATTAAATTTCAAATTTGAAAAATTCAATCTCCTTGAAATCACATTCACCAATGCAAAATATCAGTTCCTTATCTATTGGGTTATGGATTCTCTTGTTTATGAGCTAGGGTTTATTACTCCTCTAGGGGTGTAAGACTTTTTACTCCCTAGAGTAAACAAACCTTATCAAGTTAAATCTACAAGGGTGTAAGTCGTTTCTCCTTGTAGCAACCTTTTAAATGGCCTTTTCACTGACAATAAAAGAGAGATCCTTGATGGAGGGTGTATTCCCTTATAATCCTCCAAGGGTTTGAAAAAACAACCTTGAAATCAAGAAGAAATACATACAATTGCAGAAATTCCTTACCTAATCCAAGAGATAGAATGAAAAAACATTACTTATCAAGATATTCCACCACAATTTCCAAGAAGAAGCATGCAAGAGAAGTCAGTAGCCTTCCTTCAACCAATAGACAAGTAGAGTATCCAATTGCACAAGAGACAAGATAGAACAAATTTCCCAAGTAGGGAGAAACTTTCAACCAAGAGTTATGTAATTCTCAAGTGAGTTATTGTTGATTGTTTGGGTTGGTTGTCATTGATGTCAATCCTTGAAGAAATTCCAGTAGCACAAAGGTTTGGGTAATGGACCCAAGTTTTTTTTTTTATGTATAATAGTATGTTTTTTAATATATTTGAAGGTAAGACTATTATGTATGGATAGTACATGTCATATCATTTCTGTAGGTATGTGGAACGTCACATAACTCCTCACGGTTAGAGAGTTATGACCATGTGAAGTTGGAGAACCCTCATGAGTCATCTAGAAGCCCCAAAAGGTCAAAGTAGTCAAAGTAGTTGCAAATAAGAAATTATTTAAATAATAAAGTGAAGTGATGAGTGTACTATAAGTCAAATTGAATACAAAATAAATTATTTAAATAACAAAATTAATGGAGAAATTACTAAGTGGACACGTGGTTAGAAGTGGGTTAGCCCTAAAATAAGGAAAGTGGTTTAAGAGATTTTAGAGGGTAAATAATAAAGTGAAGTGATAAGTGTACTATAATTCAAAGTGGATACAAAATAAATTATTTAAATAATAAATTTAATGGACAAATTACTAAGTGGACAAGTGCTTAGAATTGGGTTAACCCTAAAATAAGGAAAGTGGGTTAAGATGGTTAAAAGGTAACCCCTTGAGCAAGCTACATGAAAGTATAAATAAGAGGCAAGGCTCTCTCATTTTAATCACACTTGAGCATATTGAATATATACAAGTGAGTGAGGAACCAAAGGATATCTAAGCCTAATTCCAGAGGAAAGGTGAAGAAAAGAAGGCCAAAAATCAACGGAGGATAAATTCTTTTGATGATGCTTTCTAAGGTATGTTATTTACAGGTCATCTCACCATTTTCGCAATAATTTGTTTTCTAGAATGATTCAAACCATGAAATTGGGAGGCCATTGAGAAAATATATCCAAGTATCTGTGATACAAATTTCAACTTGTGGGTCGTTGTAGTTCTGGAGTTACACTATGTGGAAAATAGGGTTTGTGGCTAGTCCTGAAACTAGTCTAAAATGAGTGTTTTGGGTAAAAACATCATAACATATTCATAACAGATCCAAATTAAGTAAGAAAAATGGTTTTGGTTAGAGTATAGTCTGTATTATTTTGTGTACAATTTTCAGATCCATAAATATTCTTTGTGGGGCACACTCTACAAGTTCTCTCTCTAGAATAAGCCAGAATTCAACAAGGTATGCCATTTTTTCTATAACTCCATTTCTAAGAGGTTCCAAGTAGTGAAATCTAGAGGAATTTCATAAAATACATTGAAGAACATTGTGTACAATTTTCAAATGTTTATTCATTACAGGTACACATTTATGATTATTTCAAGTTAGGGTTGTTGACTAATCCAAAATTAGTCATGTGAGACTAAAGTAAAGTTTGATGAAAATGATATTCTTTTTTTGTGAAAATTAAGGAATTTTTGCAAGTATGTGATCATATACACAAGTTCTATTACAAATTTACAAATCATATTTGGATGATGAAATTGATGAGGGATTTTGGTTGAGGTACATGTTGGTTACATGGTTGAGACAAGTAGTTGATCAGTTGAAACATACATGAGGTGTATAGTTGATGATGTTGGTACATATTAATGAGTCATAGTTTATGTGTATTTGATGCATGATTGGTACATATTTGGTGCATGGTTGATGCACTCATTGATTGTCCAGGTTGAGGTACAGGTTGGTGCATGGTTGATGCACTTGTTTATGGTACAGGTTGATTGGTACAGTTTTACAATAGTACATATCACAGTGATAGTGTGGGAGTGGTTCCATCATTCTACTTATATTTTAGGGTGGTTGGATGGGGCAAGGACGGGTGGTTGTAGCCAAAGAACATAGGGGGTTGTAGCTAGAGAATTGAGGATTTTGAGATTCCTTCAGGTTGTAGCCTGTGAAACTAGGGGGTTGGATCGTCCTTCTAGTTGCAGTTGGAAAACAAAGGAAGTTGGTGCTTACAATGAATGTAATTCTTAAAGACATATAAGAAAAATCATTATGTTGTTTTATCTTGCTTTGAGTTTCCACGTAAAACCATCGGTGTATTGTGTATGTGTATGATTTCTCATTTGTTCATTGTTTATTTACTCTGAAACTATTGGATGATAATTCTACATTGATATAACACTTGCATTTTGTGGTTAAAAATGATAATTTCTCTATTACTGATTCACCCCCCCTCTTAGTAATCCAACAATTGGTATCAGATCTGGTTCCTTTAAGAATCAGTTTAACCACTGAAAGGTAGATCATGGAGAGAAACAACATGTATAAACATGGAATACCATAGTTTGATGGACATAAGTATGCATTCTGGAGCAGAAGGATGAAAACATATATACATGCACAGGGATTTGAAATTTGGCAATCTATAGTAGATGGATACAAAGAGACAACAGATCCGCTAACAAGTGAAAGAGCAATAAAACTCGGTCAAAATAATTCCAAAGCCACAAATGCACTTCTGAATGGTCTTGGTGAATTGGTATACACCAAATTTCTGCATTGTAAATCCGCTAAAGAGTTTTGGGACAAACTTCAAAATATTTATGAAGGATATTTAAAACTCAAAGAAACAAAGATTCAAACTTACAGAGATCATTTCGAACAACTAAAGATGAAGGAAGATGGGAATATTTCATCTTACTTCTTACGAGTCGATGAAACAATAAATCCAATCATAGGATTGGGAGAAGAAATTAAATAATCTGTAATTGTTCAAAAGGTACTAAGATCTCTTCCTATGAGATTTGATCCTAAGATATCATCACTAGAAGAAAGAGAATATCTAGACTCAATAAGCATAGATGAACTACATGGAATCTTCACAACATGTGAAATGAGAACTGAATAGGAAAATAAAGATATAAAAGAAGCATCTTTCAAAGCATCCAAAAGGTCAAAGAAAAAGGGAAAGCAAAAAGAAAAAGAACATAGCAACAGTAGTGACATCTGGGAAGATGATGAAGAAATGGTCAATTTTGACAATAGATATAAAGGTAAGATTACATTGATTTGTTTTAATTGTGATGGTATTGGTCATTTTGATAAAAAAAATGTCCTCATAATAAAAATAAGGGGAATGATGAAGATTACTCAAATAGAAAACAAACATATAAAGGAAAAGGAACCACAAAGAAAGTTTTCAATAAAATCTTATGCACCAAAGAAGACATATCCTCATCATATGAAGATGAAGTCAATGAGAGTGATACATAAAGAGTTCTATTCATGGAAGTAGAAGAATCTAATAAATAAGACATCGAAGAAGAATATGAAGAGGAAGAAGTTGACTACCGATAAGAATTGTTGAATGTCATAAAAGTTATAAGAAGCAAAAAGAGGAAAAACAAGAAGCTACAAGAAGAACTAGACAAGAAGGAAGACACTCAAGAACTAGAGAAGATCATCACGGAATTGAAGGTTCAAATAGAAGAATATAAAATAATTGAAGAATCACTCAAAGAATAGTTAGAATAAAGAGAAAGGATCATTGGAAATTTGGAAGCAAATATTGTCACATTGAGAAAGGATCTTCAAAAGAAAAATATGCAAAACAACTCAATATAACAATGAAGAATGCACACTCACTCTAGAAGATAAGAACAAGAAGCGTGGTTGGTATGTTGACAATGTTTTTTCAAAACATGAAGAACATGTAAACAAAGACAAGGTCCCAGAGATCGCAAGATTGGAAATAAAATGAGATGAAGAAAATTCTACAGAAAAAAAGGAAAGATGTTAGATATAGAAAGATTTGGAAAATAAATGAAAGAAAAGAAAGACAGGTAAATAAGAAACAGGTTCATGAGATTGTACTTTCAGGCACTTTAGTGAAATATGAATCCACAAATAGAAAGAAAGAATTCAAAGATCAGAGAGATGATGAATCTACTAATGAAGATGATGATGAATACACTTCAGATCAGGAATTGTTCTGAGCCATCCATCTTAGAGACTCCTAGATAATATGAATAATAGATAGGGGGATTCTATGCGGTATCTGAGATAGACCAGAGAACCATCCTTTGAGCAGCTTGCATAATTTGAGTAGACAGATTCAGTGCATTCAGTTAGCAGAAGTACAATATGATAGATTAATCAGTTGTAGTAGTAATTCATGATAATACAGTGACATATGAGTCGAAATTATGGACAGTTGTGTAGCAGAGTCTTGAAAAGTATGGATATATATGGACGTGAAATCAACTTTTCTGAATTGGGAACTTGAAGAAGAAGTCTACATTGAACAATTGGTTCCTAGAGCATGGTACTCTAGACTGGATAAATATTTACAACAGGTAGGGTTCAGAAAAGGAAGTGAAGACATCAACCTCTACATCAAGAAATTTGAAAATGATATGCAAAATGAATTTTAAATGTCATTACTTGGAGAAATATCCTTATTTTTGGGCCTTCATATACGTCAAAGAAACCAAGGAATTTGTATTTATCAAACTAAGTATATCCAAGAAATGCTTAAGAGTTTCAGAATGGAAGATTGCAAACCAGTTATCACTCCTATGCAAACCAGTTGCAAGTTGAGCAAAGATGATGATTCAAATTCTATAGACCAGAGAAAATACAGGGAAATGATTGGTAGCTTACTGTTGTAGGAAAATCTCCCTGTAGATAGGTAGATTGCCTCAAAGAGCTTAACCCTAACTCTAAGACAGAAAATGTTTAACATGGACACTGACTTCCTTTCAAATATATACAAACTAACACATGAGAAGGAAGGAGAACAGAAGTACCTCTTTATCGACGTTTGTCCCTGCACACTCTGAGTTGAGCTCCAATCCTTTGCTCCTCACTGAGTCCTGTAGACAAACAAGATGCGACCGCTTCCTATTCTATTGATATTAGCTTGAAAACAGATCTATCTATCAATGATAATTTCATGTAACATTAGACACAAACTAGAAAGAAACAGACCAAGTGTGTCATATTAATAAGAATAATGACAACAGTACTTACAATCATAGATGTGAATGCGACAACTTCGTCGAGTCCCCTTCGTCTAACCCTTGCCTGAAAGATCCACAACCTGGATAACAACAGCTTCACTGATCACTCTCCTTTGGATGACTGTGTGTTTCCTATGATATCATAGGTTTCATGCTAGCAATTCTTCCCCAATCAGCTTTGTTCCAGCACCACTTATGAGATCATAAGTTTGGTGTAATTCTCCATTTCCAGTCCCCTTTCACCATTAGAAAGCTTGCTTATATAGCCTTGGAGAGGCTTTAAACACTTGAGATATCCTTGGGGAATTTGAGGATTTGCCTCCTTCAGTTGAGGATCTACCCTAAGATCATGGCTGGACTAGGGATTTGAATCCAACTGCCTTCCAAGAATGAAAAGATGCTTCCCCCATTCATCTCAACAGCTTAACAACTGCCCAAAATAGGTAGCGCTCCCTCAAAAGGGCCATCAGAGCATTGTAACACTCCCTAGTAGGCTTTAGGGGGGTGCCAACGCTCTCAAAATCTATAGCGCTCCCTCAAAAGGGTCAGGGGAGCTTTATAACACTCCCTGACAGTGTAAGGGGGAGCGTCGGCACTCCGAGATAGTGTAAGGGGGAGTGCTCCCCTCCAAAAACTCAGTTTTTGAGGTGCTTTCAGATGGAAAAAGGTTTGCAAGCCTGCTGACTCATTTCTCCTCTTCCAAATCAAATGTTTGAGGTGTTTCAAGTGTCCTTCTCATGTCGTTATAGGCATGACATAGGCATCATGGCAGTATGCTTCCCTGACACTTGCGACACTTGTGAGAAACATGCGATACTTGCGACTTTGCAAGCAAAATGCGACACTTGAGACCTTTTTAATGACGACACTTGCAACACTATCAAAGTGAGTAATTTTGATGTGTAACACTTACTATATGTGACAACATCTAGACCAAATGTAATGCAGGAAGTTGGAGAGGTGGCACAATTTCAAGCAGCACCAAAGGAATCACATGTATTAGTAGTGAAGAGGATTTTCAGACATCTCAAAGGAACAGAAGAGTTTGTATTATGGTATCCAAAAGGAAATGATATATCACGTATTTCCTACACAGATGCAGATTGGGCAGGTTGCATTGATGATCGTCGAAGCAGCAATGGAGCAGTGTTCTACTTGGGTGAGTGTTTAGTATCTTAGATAAGAAAGAAATAACCATCAGTATCTTTATCTATAGCTGAAGAAGAGTATATTGCAGTAGCAGGATGTTGTACTCAGGTTCTATGGATGAAACAAACTTTGACAGATATACAGGTTGAGTATGATGAGCCCAATCCAATCTATTATGATAATACAAGCACCATCAATATATCAAAGAACCCAATGATGCACTCCAAGATGAAGCAAATTCCAATAAAGTATCACTTTCTATGTGATCCAGATGGATATTGGTGGCCACCCACCTTTTCCAACTAGCTCAAAACAATTTTCTGACAATTTTGGCAATTTACTACTTTTAGCAGTTTTAACTTCCAGGGCCATTTTGAGGGCCTAAATGAAGGTTTTTTGGGATAGAGATCCTCAATTATATATAAAGGAATAATTGAGCCCCCAAAATGAATCTCCTCGATGATACCTTTCCAATAGGCTATCACACGCCTAAAATGGATATCGTATGCAAACGTTACGACCCCGGGAAGTTGATGTACTAACCTACCCAAACGGGGCCCACATGACTTTTGGCGCTTCATCTCCTAGCGTTAGGTTTTTGAATTTATAGGGTTTTTGGAATTCTTTCTTATTGTAAAAATGCCTTCAGAGCCTCATTGTAACCTTCTTCTTGTGAATTCGCATTGTCGTCACATCTCTTCTCAGAGATAAGCCACCACCATTCCAACAAACTTGTTTCCGTTGCATTTTACAGTTTCAGCTTATTTCGTTATTGAATAGAAAACGTGTTTTATTGTATCTCTATTATTTTGTGTTAAGAACCTGTTAATAATCTTTATTCATTTCGTTCTGCTCATAAAATATGGATCAGTGGTATTAGAGGGGTCTGCTCCTTGTCGTCTTAATGCATGTCCCCAACGAGGTCGAAGTACAAAGAGTTGGGTCTCGAGCTTGTTTATCTTGAGGACAGAAGCTCTCGCATGTCCAAGCGACCTCCCATGGAAGGAGAGAATAAATATGATAGGACAAGAGATCCTTTCAAACTGTTGATTGAGGAATCCCTCATGCAACAGAGGAACGAGATGATGGATAGTTTCGTGCAAATCCTTCGACGACTACCAACAAGCGACACATCTTCTTCGAACAGAGGCGCCACCCCCTTCAAGGTACAAATAAACTTTGATATTCCTATATTTGAAGGTAATATAGATGAAGATGTTGTAGACAAGTGGTTGAATCTACTAGAAGGGTATTTTTCTATCCATAACTTTTCAAATAGAGAAACAATTACTTTTTCACTCCTTAAAGTCATTCCCCATGTCAAAGATTGGTGGGAAAAATTTTGTGAGCAAAAGGAAATAGAGGAAACCTCATTATTTTTAGTCACAACCACCTGGGAATCCTTTAGGGATGATATTAAGGAACAATACTACCCTTTCGGAAGTTATGATGACCTGTATACCAAATGGACCACACTGCGGTAAGAAAGAGACCAAGTAGTGCCAGATTTCACAAATATCTTCCATACCTTGCGCACCAAGTTGGGTATCAAATATTCGGAGTGACATATGGTGCCCAAGTATCATGGTGCTCTACATAGATACATCCATACCGAAATAGAATTTTTGGACATCTCATCCTTGGGCACGACCTACTGATATGTCGTCAAAATGGAGCAGAAGATCAAACAAAAAATGCAGCAATTTGGGCCTGGGAACCCCTCATAAAAAAATCCAGGAAAGGGTGCCCCCAACCCACCGAACAAAGGATAGATGAGGAAGGTATTCCTCATCTCGTTCCTCTATTGCGTGAGGTATTCCATCATCACCACTGCTCTTATGGAAGTCACACCACTTCCCGGTATCTTTCTTTGTCTTTCTGGTGTCCTTCTTTGCTTGTGGCTTGGACTGTTGACTTCCGCTCAAATCAATCCCTGGTGGATAAAGTGAAAGCCTATAAATTAGATGAGGATTCTAACTTTGAGCTAGAACTAGAAATGGGAAGACATATCATTGACGTAGAACCCAGTTCCACCATTGCTACCACCAAGCTCTAGCCTGGTGAACCAGAAGAGCCAGAAGAAGGAGAGCACCTCTTCCATTCATAGATGTGGGTAAAAGGCACCCCACTGCACTTCATAATGGATAGCGATAGCCATAAGAACCTCATCTCAGTAGACACTGTCAAGCA
>JASDQU010294329.1:0-14103 GCA_032191745.1 Picea mariana | reverse complement strand
TATGGATGTGCTTCTCTCAGCATGGCCACTAACAAGACCATGATTCTACATCTCAGGTTCATGCTGCATTTTTCGTTGTAGGTCGGATAAGCTCTGTAGTAGAACTACATTAATTTCGGTTTGCTTTTCTTGTTCTTTCATCATGCTTTCATTATCGGCCTTGCAGCTTTGCAATTCAACCATGAGACTCCTCACAGTCTTAGCTAGGTCTGGAGGGGTTCCTACTGCTCTTCTTTCGTCAGACTCTTCATCCCTGTTGTGGGAGCCTTCTCCCACCTCTTGGTGAGTCACCATACTCTGTGTCTGTATATTCCCGCGGTTGATCATCCGCTTGAGTGAAAATACAAACGCTGGTTATTAGTCAAGAGTTAAATACATTTTTATAATTTGCGCATGATTTATAACTCTTTCACATGCATACACAGTCGGGTTCTCATTTTTCAATTTTTTAATCTGGGACAAGAGATTCAAGTTAGGGGGGTTACTCCTCGTAGGAGTGCTTCGAACGGAGCTTATGTGCAACTCATTCATCATCCCAATCAGGCTGAGTGTTGTAACCATGCTCTGATACCACTTTGTAACACACCCACTACATACAATCAATTTTATTTTTTTTTCGTTGATTCCTCAACAATGAGAATCCCCGAAGCTCGCAGCAGCGAAAGGCCAATCTCGATCTATAGGTCTTTATTTCCCTGTCACAGCCTCTTCTTCACGCGCCTGTAAAATTTCCTCGACAATAGCTTTGGGTTTCGAAGTTTCGTGATTCCTGATGACAAAAGTTCCTATCCTCTCGAACTCCTAATCTCCGATGAGCAATTTTACCGATACGTGCCATTTACGCGTTAGCCCTCCTGGCTATGCTCTGGTCCATGTGACTATTAACTCATAAGACTATAGCCTTGTCTTTCTTTTGGGGTTTTCATACTTTTCAATGTCGAAATACACTCATCCTCAGGATTCGCGATCCCTTGAATCCCGACGTGCTCTTTATGCACTAGCTCTCCTAGCTAGGCTCCTGGCCCATATGACCGTTATCCCCGTGACCGCAGTCTTACTGCTCATCGGGGTTTCGAGATTTTAAGTGCCGCCATACATTGGCCCACGAGATTCCCTATCCTTCAAATCTCGACACGCTCCAACTTCTGTTAGCTCTCCGGGCTAGACCTCTAGCCCACGTGACCACTATTCCACGAGACTGCAGCCTTGTCTCCCATCGGGGTTTCGAACATCGCAATGTTGAAATGCATAAACATTTTGTCCTCGAAATCCCTGATATCTCGATAGGATGTTAGTTTCCGCTAGTCCCCTGGGCCAGACCTTTTGGGTCCATACGACCTCCCTCTATATGATCGTCGCCCTACCACCTATCGGGGCTTCGGGGTTTCTAATGCTGAAAAACATTTTCCCATGGGATTGCCAATCCCTCGAATCCTGATTCTCCGATAGGCTAACAGTTGGCCCCACGATGGCACTCTTCTCCTTGTCAGGGTTTCAGAATTCACGATTTTGAAATGCCCAAACCTCTTGTCACCAGGGTTCCCGATATCCCGATGACCCATGTGTCGATAGACGACTTCCTGTCGGGACTTTCCCGATGGCTCTGATTGCTGCCATGCATCCTCCTTTGATGGATGGTCCTGGTTAACTCTCAGGATTTCATGACTTCTGATGTCCTGGATGCCTCATCCCTAGGACTCGTGAAGTGCCGAACTCCGACTCCCTTCAGATCTCTGACACGCATCCCAAGTGAATGGACGGTTTAGATTTCTCCTCGCATTTTTGAGACTTCTGATGTCCCAACTTTCACAACCTCAGGAACTCCAATTTCCTGAATGTCGACGTCCCAATGTCTCGTGCCTGGATATCCAGAATGGACGATCGTGTGACACGCATCCTCTCTCAGATGGACGGCCCAGATTGCTTCCGGGTAATTTCCCATGGAAATTCCCGATCTCATGTCATCGAGACTTCCGATTTCCCGATATGTGAAACTCCAATGAGCCAACCCTCCTTTCGGGATTTTTCCTTCTATTCACAAGCTTAACCCTCGTGTAACTTCTGTCAGATCCGATGGCTGACAGGTATCTGCTCAAGATTTGATGGCTCAAATTTGTCCCACCTCATGCATTCTTCCACTACTTCGTGGGTGTGGAAAGATCAACGGTCCAAATGTTCTCATGGACCTTTGGGGGGGGTCTACGATCCAAATTTCATTGCTATTTACGAAGATAGAGGGAAAAAGGGAAAGGTATGTAACGCCCTTGTTACTTTCATCAATCTGACAGTCATGAATGACCATGGGTCTTCCGACAGGACCTCATTCGTTGATTCGTTACTTATTCTTACGCTGCTACTTCGAAATCTTAAGAGGGTCATTCCTCCTCGTACAAGGTTATTAAGACTTGCACCTTCAAGTCCCTTTTCCAGGTTCTTGGTAAACCTTTCCAAGGAGGGAATCTCTGTGAAGAGATCTATATCAGGGCATTCCCGGAGATAGATAAGGGTAAACAGCTTCCCGAGAATGGGCTGAAGGCCTAACATAGTTCAACCTAGGCATAATTAGATTCATTTATCAACGTAATTCATGCATGGTTTCCTCTGTTATAAGCATATATCTATTAATTCTTATCAAAACATTGCACATACATTCTTACACTGAAATCTTTCACAATTTCACAGTTCTATGAGCATATATATCAGTATATGAATTTCAAGATGCAATATGTAAAACACTTATCAGAAATAACGCCAGAAGTGGGTGCAACTACTGAGAGGGGTGCTCGTTTCCACCCAACCGTAGGCATAGATACTCCCAGTGGATTTACCACTAGCCACCCCCGAGATGAGACCATGATTCTCTAAGACTGCGTCTCTTTGTTTTCCAGTGGCCAGGAGTGAAGGTTGCAATCCTTCCTCTCTGCTATCACTCACTCTGCATAAAATGCCAGAGTTCACCTCGCGTCTGCCCCTCCCAATCGCTTCTACCTCACACCTTATCCTCTTGTGAGGTTGTGTGTGGCATGATTCCCCTCGCGTCTGATCAGGCCTGACGACTCTACAAATGGGCGGTTCACCATCCCATCCCTCATTAAGCCATCCGCCTACCAGCCTGCGAGACATTAAATTGGGGGCAGCGAGCCGCTTTTGGTTCTCCAGGCCATTGGAGTTCAAATACGGTGTTAATTCTCGGTGGAAGTTAACGCCACCTTTCCAAGTTCCTTCCACCGCCATCGTGGTCTCTTTTTCTACACATCCTCTCTCAGCAGTCCTGCAATAATTCAAAATGTTATTCACATTCATTGACCTTTTCCTCAAGGTCCATTTACATCACATATTCACATTTATGAGTTTGCCATAGTTCTTGGCCAATCCATTTATATTTACAAGCTAGGGGAAATAGGGTGTTACAAGTCCATGAACCTGATAAATCAAATAGAATAAATTAAGTACGATGTGAGGGGGAGGATAAGGGAAATCAACCTCCACCTCATGCCCCTTCAACATGAGTTAATATTCCACATGTCACCACATGTCATTGTGTTATAGGTCATTAATATTCCACACGTAACCAATAAGAATATGCCATGTGTCTCCAATAATAATATCCCATGTATCTCCAATGACAAGCTGCCACATGTCATCAAGTGAGTGGATATTGGATCTTGTTGGACCTTGACCAAGTTTGGAGGATACTTGGTCATGATTGACCTATTTTTGAGACTTTGATAGGTTGTTGAAAACGAAGCGCAAGACAAAGAGGATATCACGGGGTCTCAGCCCCTTTTTAGGGATTTTTGGGTTTTGGGATCATGTAACGGGTATGGGAAGGTCGACCCATGGGTTTACCCATGCCTAGGCCCACTTTTGTAATATATATATATATATATATATATATATATATATATATATATATATATATATATATATAATCTAGGCGATGTAGAAGGTAGTGATTGATGTATGTGATCGAAGGATTGTAAGTGATCTTTGCATACTATGTAAGACTGGTAAGGCTAAGTGCAAGGGACTGTAAGAGATCGAGAGGGGGCTTTGTGTTGAACCTAACTTGGGGAAGGAGGATCTAGAAAAGTGCGCAGATCTCATGTACTATGCAGAGTAGGGTTTTTGAGGCTATGTGCATGTAACTAATTAACATAAGATAATAGAAGAGAAGAAGAGTTGGTGGACGTAGCCCCAAGGGGGGGTGAACCACGTATATGTTGTGTTGCTCTGCTTTATGTGATGTGTTGGTGTGTTTATGTATGACTTACTATGACATAGATGAATGTTAGATAGAACTGATGTTTCTTTGTGCTTATAAAGGAGAATGAATGTTAGATCTAACCTATGTGAGTATGCTTAGTGCCTAAATCTGCTATATCTAATAATTTCCTTTTATGCTAAGTGCTATTAGATGTGGATCTGGTTGAATACTGCAATGCTTTGTAATTAGGGTTTGTCTGTGTCATTACCAAGAAATGAATGTTGATGAATGTTTACTACTAAGTGCGTTGTTAAATGTTAGAATCACAGATTTGTGTCCCAGCTAAGGTTGCAAACATCTGAGTCCTGCAACCACCCCTGCCTCTACCTCGGGTGAGACTTCATCTACTTCTTAGGTGTTGCTGAAAGGGATAGTAGTTAGGGTTTTGTTGGTGCATTTTTGTAGCGTTGAACCCTGGGTCTGCCCTTGTGACAACAAATGGTTCAGTTGCCGGGACCTGAAACTATGATTTATGGGAACTGAGAAAAAATAGGATTTCTACAAAGATTTGACCTAGAATTGTGAAAGCTCTGTGCGTAGATCTGTCACTCTAGTGCACAATACTCTACTTGGTTTGTGAAGCTCTGTGCTAAAGAAAAGAAGTCTGATCCAAAGAAAAGAGGTAAGATCTGAATGCTTTGTGCTCTGATAAAGGTAAGAATAGTGAAATTTTTTAAGATCTGGAAGATTTGTGCTCTGCTGAAGATACGATTAGTGGAAAATTTTTGTTTCTAAAGTATGGATCTAGTTATGTTTAATAAGATTTACCCTATCTTGAAAACTAGGGCACTGATAGAAGAAACAAGACTTGATATGAATAGATCTGATAAGAATAGTGAAAGATATGGTATACCTATGCATAGAAAGAATGTTTTGACTAACGAATGGATGCAAGATCCTCGAAATAATTTTTTGCAGGTTAGATACTATGATCCTAGCACACAGTACAGGAAAGGTTGGGGACCATTTAAGAAAAAGAGAGGATTAACCCTTTGTTACAGTTGCAGAAGACCGGGACATCTGTCTAAGGAATGCTCTAGAAAGAGACCTAGTTGCCTCTATTGAAAAGCTATGGACCATGAAGTATTGGATTGCCCTAGAATGATTGCTAAGGTTGAAAGAATGAATATGAACCAAGAAAACCCTAAGGCAGATCCATAAACTAAGATTATGATATAACCCCAAAAAGGATTAGAGAAATTATTACTACAGATGCAAAGAACCTTGAACGACCATCGACATATTAGCTTATCAAAGATATTCAAAGAAAAAGAATGTATTGAAGTAAGAATATGAGACTTCGACGTTGACTTTGTTATAGATGAGGAAACACATGTGAATATCATGACAGAAAGAACTTGGGAAGCTATAGGAAGGCTTGCTATGATTCCTTCATTAGGAGGAATAGGACTATTCAGAGGAAAACTGATAAACCTATGTGGAAATATTAACTAGATATCTATGAGTGCCAATGGAACTTCGATAGAGGAAGAATTCGAAGTTGTTAAATTTATTAAGGAAATCGGTCCATTTACTATGTTGCTCAGAAAACCTCAGATTGAAAAAGACCAGGCAAGAAGGAAAGAAAAAGAATTCTTAGAGAAGAAGAAGCAAGAGTTGAAAGATTTCATGACTAGGAATATCACGCACTTGATTAAAGAACAGAAGAACATATCAAAGCCATTTGAAACCAAATAATTGGATGTCGAAGTTGAAAAAATACCAGAGGACTCCCAAAATATTACAGTACCTATTCCAGGTACAGATGAGTTATTACCCTTGATTTCTAGGAAGGAATCCCACCAGCCTGAAGTTACTCTGCCAAAAGAAGATAAGAACCAGAATGGAAAAAGGAATTCTGAAACAAAGCTCACTGGAAAGAAGGCTAGAAAACTAAGTAAGAAGAGAGATAATATTGAAAAGTTACAGAAGGTTCCCGAGGGAACTTCGCAGAAGGAAATTTACAAAATTGGAGCTTCGTCGGAATACCAGAACAATATCACATGGCACTTCGCCATGGCGAAGCAATATAACCGTTGGGAGCAATATAACCATTAGACTGATGCCTCGAACGGGAAGAAAGACATTAATGGTTAGAAAACTCACCACCAGACCATTAGGACCGTGCCGTAATGGACATAACTGAGTTAATGAAGGCTTCTTACCCATTGCAAGATATCCATTACCAAGTATCTATTTATCCCATCGCGCCACGCACCAATAACACTTTTTCTAACTGTAAATTTGAGTCCACAGCATAGTTGATTTCTCATAGTGATCATTGTGTTAGTGCCATATATCCCATTATGTTAACCTGTTACTCTCCGAACCCAAGACATTCAACCATGAGTGTGCATTTTGGACGAGCTTAGCACTGTAGAGAAATTTGTTGAGGAAGCTCTTATTGACCTAATGACTGAAAGGGTAGTGTTTGAAAGAGTGATGTGTGCAAGTATTCAAGCATCATCAATGAGAGGACTGTAAGCATCTCCGTAGACTGCTCATAGAGCCGAATCATCCCAACCATCAACAAAAAAGAGAACTAAACACAAAGATGACCTAGCGAATATGAAGCTGATCCCATCCATATTGCTCGATTACATCCCACCTCTGGCTAGGGAAGTGAGTCGAGATAGTGTGCCAAGGGAATTTGAGTACACCATCATTATTACGTACCTCCCGAAGGGGATATGTGCAGTTCACGCACAACAGGATGAGATCACAGCATTGAAGTTCAGTGACTTCAACCTCAGAGATTGCAAAAACTACAGTACGCTCACCCCGTATAAGTACCTAACCAGGACAAAGGGAAAGGACTCAAAGATAATACCCCAACCGTGGATGATGAACCTCACACAGTCCACCTTGCTAAATGTCATGAAAATGACCCACTTTGGAAGGCATCAGGAAGTCAACGCCTGTATCAAGCTGCTACTGTCGTGTTACCATGGTGGATATTTATGGCTATACCATCATATTACAATCGATCTGACGCTGATCCATAGGATCATAGGGTTGAGTATGCAAGGACCTAATCCACAAGATTTATATCTAGGAAAGTCCACAGATCGTGCGCTAGCACAGAATATTAAGGACACATACAATGATGTTGATAAGGGGACGCGGGGCTACAAGGTATCCTCCATACAGAATGACACAGTGCACCTAGCATGTCATTTAATAGCTGGAAATCTGGTACACAAGAACTGACCCAGACAGGTCACGAGCCTTTTTGTCGACCTCGCGGGGAAGTGTGTAGAAGGCTTACAGATGAATTTAGAGAAGTACCTAGTCAATCAACTCGAAATAGACTACCACGAAGCCCAAGATCAAGGCTATGAGTTCCATTTCAGTTGGATCCTAATCCTTATCGCCTTTGTTTCCTAGGAGATGTTGGAAGGTGCGACCTTCCTGGACATCGAGCCATTTGAGCCACTTGCTATGAAGTTCGTTACACTTTGGTACTCAAGCGATATGAACAAACACTGGCAGTTGAACACTATTTTTCATATGTACTACCTTCAACTAAAAAGAGACATCAAAGCTAAGCCTCATATGACTCCAAACACCTTATAGAGAATCCGACCCCTGATGAAGTTCAACGCAGATCGACATTTCATTTACATTACAACGTGAGCCAATAAACATAAGGAGCAATTGAAATTGTACTAAAAGCTTACGGAAGAGGACCTGGAGGAGATCAATAAGGGCTGGTTTGCAGATCTCCTTATCCCCACTGACCCTACAGAGATTTCTGATCCTAAACTAGACAGCCTAGAGACCACTCACAAAGAACAGGACACACCTGGAACCAACAGAAGAAAGATGTCTGAGGAGGTCCAAGATTTAAGCAATGCCTTAGGGAAGAATGCTTCCATATCACTTGAGCGAGAAGGTGATGATGATGTAGAAGAGATCAAGGACAACAGAGCTAAACAAAAGAAAGGTGAAGTAACACCACCTAGAGACAAGGCTGACCCCTTGAAGAAGAGGAAGGTTTCTCCCCCGAAACCTTCTTCCCGGAAGAAATCAAAATCCACTGTGACCAAGATGCAGAATACACTTACTCCTGATGACTTTGACTTCATCATAGCATCTCTAAACGATGCTTCACTATAAATCGTAGAGAAACAAGAAGCTAAGCAGGATGAAATGTACAATAGAATTGAGGTCGAACTCTGAGGGGTGCAACAGGCTCTTCAGTCTAGTTGTGCAGTCTCCACTACGCCCCTGCCATCGCGAGAACAAGAGTTGGGAGATGAGCCAACCTAACTCCACCGACTGGCAGATGCAATTGAAGCTCACCTTCGACGAGCACAAGAAGAAATAGAACAAGCCACCCAGGCTTTGAAGCAAGTTCAAGGAGTACTTATAGAATAGTGTGGAGTTGTAGAGCAGGAGAAGATTGCACTCCAGTCAAAGTTTGACGAGGAGAAAGTGCAAATGCAACAAGAAAAGGAACAATTGCTTGTAGGGAAACTCGAGGTAAAAGAAGCAATCAACAAAGCACTTCTCTCTATGACAGGCTGTGAGCCACAAGTAGAAGACTGGGTTGAGCATCAAGTAGAGAAGCTCATGGAAGCCATCCAACAACTACAACAAAGAATATCATATTTAGAGCTCCGCACAGTGCCCAACACTCCGCAGGACGTAAGAGATCAAAGAGAAGTGACTGCTAGGATCACAGTCAAGAGAATAAAGGCTCTTGCCATGGAATGTAAGAAACTCGGTGATCGTGGTGCCTAGACTTATGAGAAACTCACTGAGAATCCAGAATTGAAGACATTGGAGTCACATCTCTAGGAAGAGAAGTATCAAGCAAAGAAAATATAGGCATAGTTGAAGCCCCTGTCAGCTATAGAGATAATGAAGTGATCCTAGGAGTAGCGCACTACCCAGCAGTAGGTTCATACTATTCAGAGTAGAGTCATGGAAGTAACTCAGAGGCTCCAACCTATACAGGATGAGGCTTATCAATTGTTCACAAAGATCGAAGGCCGAGGAGTAGAACTGGAACAAGTTGTCACTACAGATGAACAATTCTTAGATGGACCCATGAACGAGGCAGTCATCCAATAATTCACTAACAAGAGGTCATAGCACAATAACAAGTCGAAGCAGTGCGAGATAAGCTCAAGACTTTTTAAGCAGAACTAATCAGATTAGAGTGACTCGGGACGAGTCATAGGTGAGTGTTGGGGGCCTGTTGGCCCTTGACCAAGGATACTTGGTCATAATTGACCTATTTTTTGGACTTCGATAGGTTGTCGAAGACAAAGCGTAAGAAAAAGAGGAGATCGTGGGGTATCAACCCCTTTTTAGGGATTTTTGGGGTTTTGGGATCATGTAACGGGTATGGGAAGGTTGGCCTATGGGTTTACCCATGCCTAGGCCCAACTTTTGTAATATATATATAGAAGCTAGGCGATGTAGAAAGTAGTCATCGATCTATGTGATCGAAGGATTGTAAGTTTTCTGTGCATACTATGTAAGACTCGTAAGACTAATTGCAAGGGACTATAAGAGATCGAGAGTGGGATTTGTGTTGAACCTAACTTGGGGAAGGAGGATCTAACGAAGTGCGCAGATCTCTTGTCCTATGTGGAGTAGTGTTTTTAAGGCTCTGTGCGTGTAACTAATTAACAAAAGATAATAGAAGAGAAGAAGATTTGGTGGACGTAGCCCCAAGGGGGCGGTGAACCATGTATATGTTATGTTTCTCTACTTTATGCAATGTGTTGGTGTGTTTATGTATGACTTACTATGACATAGATGAATGTTAGATAGAACTGATGTTGCTTTGTGCTTATAAAGGAGAATGAATGTTAGATCTGACCTATGTGAGTATGCTTAGTGCCTAAATCTACTAGATCTAATATGTTCCTTTTATGTTAAGTGTTATTAGATGTGGATCTGGTTGAATACTATGATGCTCTATAATTAGGGTTTGCTTGCGTTGTTACCAAGAACTGAATGTTGATGAATGTTTACTGCTAAGTGCTCTATTAAATGTTAGAATCATAGATCTGTGTCCCAGCTAAGGTTGCATACATCTGAGTCCTGCAACCACCCCTGCCTCTACCTCGGGTGAGACTTCATCTTCTTTGCAGGTGTTGTTGAAAGGGCCAGTAGTTAGGGTTTTTTTGGTGCGATCTTGTAGCGTTGAATCCTGGGTCTGCCCTTGTGCCAACAGATCTTTCGTGTGGCATGATTTCACTGGCTACAAAATTTCATAATTTCATTGGTTGGTAATTGTATTAGTTTAATATATAAATTAAATATGGAAGGAAAAGGTGGAATGAGAGGGGATAAGGGTAGGGTATGGAAGGGGAGAAATGTAGGTGGAAAAGGGATAAGGGTGACATAGAGTGATGCAAGGGGGGGGGGTAAAATGTAGGCAACATAGTTAGGGGGGTTTGGGGATCGATGGAAAAGGAGGTGGAGTATGGTGGGGTTGGGTTCCCGGGTTGGAGAGTGAGGGAGGTGAGGGGTGAGGTAGTTCATGAGCCCACGAACTCAATAAATAAAATAAAATAAAATAAGTATGATGTGAGGGGGAGGATAAGAAGAGAGGAGAATGGAGAGATAAGGAGGAGCCAAGTTCGCAGGTTAGGGAGTGAGGGAGGTGAGAGAAGTGAACCCAATAAAATAATGAACCTGTAATGTTATGAACCCACGAACCCAATAAAAGAATCTAAGTGTTGGAGAGGTGAAGAGTGGAGGGGTGAAGAAATTCGAAATAAAACTAAGTATATAAGAGAGGAGTGGGGAGATAAGGTAATAAGTAAATCCCAAGATTATGAACATGCCTCAGAGAACTCGAACATAGCATGATTCCAAGAATTGAATGTGGTTGCAAAGAATTGCTCATGGTTCCACATGGAAGAAACATTTTTGTCGCTTATATCTTGAGCATTTAAACTCAGATTTTGAATCTGAAAATTGTGTGGAGAAGATGAGACTGAGGGATACACAATGAACTTGTTATCATTCAATAAAATTCTTTTTTTTATATGATTTTTTTTTATTATTCCATGAGTGGAAAAATAGGGGTGGGCAATTTTTGGTCAACAACTGGCTCCAACTGCTAGACAGTGACCCCCTATGGGTTACTGAGAACACCAAAATATGAAAACCAACTACCTTTTCCATTGGGATATGGATTCATCTTCGATGTAAATTCTTGTAATTATTCCTCTTCCATGGATTTATATTCAAATAAAAACTACCTTATTATGCAAAACTTGAACTAAAGAAACAAATTATGTAAAAAGGATATCTACCTACCCTACCTTACCTGAAGGGAAGAGACACTTTCAAGTGTAGGTATATTTCCAATGGAGCCATTCAATCATCCATCCAAGTTTTGGAATGAACTCGAGAACTATGAAATATATTGGAACTTGTACCAATGAGTCAAGGGAATTCTCAATGTGTACTGGAGAAAAACTGAACTAGGTGTGTTGAGAATCAGATTACATCGCTTCAAAAACAATTCTTTGGATCCATGATTCAATATAATCAACTCTTGGTTGCTCATAAGTGCTACTATCTTTGATCAGAAAAGGAATTTCCAATTTCAACATACTTTCATCTTTCTCCTTATCGTTGTCTGCATCCAAAATTTTGATTCACTGGAAATGTTTTGAAAACATTCTTCCTTCATGGAATGGCAATATTGATCATCATTTTTCTCAAGGTTATTATCTTCAATCAATTCTTCTTGCTATGAATGTTCTAGTGCATTTTCATCATCTGTTGCAAGGCTAAAATATTCTTTTGCATTGGGTGGAGACTCCTCAATTTTATTTTCAAATTTGCTACTTGAAAGGTCTTCATATGCCAGTATATGAAAGGCTAAAATATTCAATATTTTGGGTCCATATGGTAGAGGGTGGGTGGGAAAACTTTTCAGCAAAGAAATTTCTAACATGTCCCAACTGGTAATGATTACAAGCATCAATGAGTAGGCCCTCACCATAGTGGGGTGAGAAGGCATGTTTCCATAAGTAGGTACTCACCATCCCTATTGCCAAGGTTGGTTTTGAGCTTGCTGAGGAGGCCATGCTTGTCAAGACATGGGTGGAGACTAGTATTGAGGAGGATATTTTTTATTATAATAATATGAAGTGTAATGTTGTGAATGGTATTGCATCATACTTGTTGGATAAGGCTTCCATGTTCATTCTTGTGCCACAAAACAAACTTGTTCTGTACTTTCATTAACTATGTGATATATTGCTTTAATCCTTGGTAATGAAGGACAATTGCTTGTTGCATTCTTTTATGCAAAAATAACACAAATTTCAATATCATTAAGTGGACAATCTTGTAGTGGATTCTTTTTTCTACATTTAGGAAAAAATATAGCTAAAGCTAAATTATCTTCCTCTTGCTTATTTTTAGTTTACAATATATCTGATTGTGAGCTAAGAGAACTAATACTATCACTTTTAAAGTTATCTAATAAATTTCCAATTTCATCTCTAGTTACTCCTCATCAGTTGATTTAGTAAATTTAGAAATAATGTCTCGAGGTTCTTTTCCATGTCTAGCATTACCTCAAGAGTAACACTTACATGTCTAATCAATATCATTATAAGATAGTTGAGACATAACTCCAATTCCCATGAGATTAAGTAAATCCACACAGTCATTCCTAATTCCTCTTAATAAAATAATTTGAAGAGTATCTAGATCTAACTTATTCTTCTTAGATATATGTAGGTTATATTGAAATATTTCATCATAGTCCGCTAAGATTTCATCTTCTTTCTGAGTCATTTTAAAAATTTCTCTAGGAAAATCTCTAACATTACAATAATCTTGATATTTTTTCATAAATGTTTTACACATATCATCCCAAGTTAGAATAATATTACCTCCAAGCCCCACAAACCAGCGAAGAGATAAATATTTAAGGCTAGAAAGAAATAATTTAAGTTGTGCATCTGATGAATAATGATAAGTATGAAAAAGTACATTAGATTCAAAGAGAAATGTATTAGGATCCTCAATAGCCATTCCATGGAAATTAGACAAAGATGAAGTTGGAATGTTTTTCATCTGAACTATTTCCTTTTGTTACACATTATTTTCGTCATCCCTGTGACCGTTAATGATGTAAACCTATCTGTTTCCTTCAAAGGGGTCAGTGGCCTAAGTTCCTGAAGAGAGAAGGGAGAAGAACTTTTCCTGAGAAAAGAAGTTACATTTTCCCTTGAAAAAACCCCATAAAAAAGGAAGTTCACAGGTTGCTATATAGGAAGGGTGTGAGAATGCCTGATTCTCGTAGGTTGCACCATAGCTAAGGTATGATATGTTTGCAGGTTTTTCTATAGTGAGGGTGCGAGAATGCTTCCACGTGGGAAAAATGAGCGTTTTCTCGAATCTTCTAGAAGAAGAAACTTCTATGGTGAGGTGGCATCCAAATGGTTTGGATCTTACTCACTTTCATGATTTAGTGGGATCATCCTAACCTCCTCACCTTATCCTCTTCAACTTATAAAATGAGAGGAGCTCTCATGGAGAAAGGGTTCTTAAGCTTTTTCTTGTTCTTGAGCTTAGCTTTGGTTGGCTTGGAATTATTGACTTGGTTAGAGTGTCTTTGAGATTTGCTTTGTCAAGACAGATTGTGAGTAGCTATCAAATCCATGGTCTCAGAATCCTTGGAGCAAGAAGTGTGTGGGGAACAAAGGACAGTTGGAAGGGAACTTACGACATCAAGGCCATGGTTGTAATCTCTCTTTCACATTTAATATGATACAGTAATATGATTCTTTCCTATAAAGCTTGTTGTGTTTTATTGTATGATTCCTTGATCACATACATAGGTT
>JASDQU010294326.1:0-10557 GCA_032191745.1 Picea mariana | reverse complement strand
TCTCACCAAAATCAATTCCCTCAACTTGGGATTAACCCTTTGCTACTAACCGAGATTTGCATTTCTCCACTTTTCCTTCTGCATTCAGCGTCTTTTTAAATACCCATTTTCTTCCAATGGGCTTTCTTCCAATCAACAACTCCATTAGATCCCAAGCCTCATTCTTATCCAAAGATGCCATTTCTTCATCCATGGCCCTTTTCCAGAGATTTCCATCCTCTGAATCCACTGCCTCCCTGAGAGTTCTAGGATCATCATCAGTAATAGACAAAGCAAAATTTGAATGGAAATTAGATGGAGTATACCTTTCTGGTATCCTTCTTTCTCAAACCAATCTCCTCAATACTAGAGTATGAGGATCTTCTTCTTCTGATTCATGTTCTTTCGTAGAGTCTGATTCATCATCCTTTAAATCAAACTCTGTTTTCTCTGGTTCTTCCTTACTTGGTAGAACTTCCTATTTAACAACATCCTTCATTTCTCTACATTCCACATCTCGGATATACACTACCTTCTTACTTTCTGGGTTCCAAATCTTATAACCTTTGAGACCATATTTATATCCAATAAAGATACACTTTTAGGCCTTCTTATCTAGCTTACTCTTGTTTTCCTTTGGAACATGAACATATGCATCACAACCAAATACCTTGAGATGTGTGAGAGAAGGTTTGTTACCAATCCATACATCTTATGGAGTCTTTTCATCCAACACTGATGAGGGTGATCTGTTGACCAGGTAATATGCAGTACCCACTGCCTCTGCCCAGAATTCTTTCCCTAACCCGTGAACACTGAGCATGCACCTTGATTTTTCCATCAGCGTCCTATTCATCCTTTCTGCAACTCCATTCTGTTGAGGTGTATATGGAGTAGTATTTTTCCTTGTTATATTGCACTTCTTACAGAATTCTTCAAATTCATTCCCGTAGAACTCTCCACCATTATATGTCCTCATCACCTTAATTCTTTTCTCTGTTTGATTCTCAACAAGAGCCTTAAACTCTTTAAACCTGTCAAAGACTTCAAATTTCTTCCTAAGGAAATATATCCAAGTATTCCTCGAGAAGTCATCTATAAATGAGACATAGTACACAGATTTTCCCAATGATGGGACTGACACAAGTCCAAAAACATCATTGTGAACTAGCTATAAAATTTTGTCTTCCCTCGTTGCACCAAAGGGGAATCTTACCCGATTTTGTTTCCCATATAGACAATGTTCACAGAAATCAAAATCCATAGAGCAATTAGACATACCTTCAACCATACCTTTACCGTGTAGTATTCAAAGACCCTTCTCTCCAATATGCCCCAGTCTTTGATTCCATAGCATAACCTTTTCTCCAGAGACTGTATGAGTTCTTTATATTTCAAATCCAATATCAGGAACAATGGAACTATTACACCCATCACTAATATTTCTTCCTTGCAGCTTATAGAGAGTTCCAAACCAAACTCCCTTCAGCAACACCATTGCTCCTCGAACCATCCTGCAGGTTTCCTTTTCAAATATTGTTTTTACCCCTGCATCGTCCATTTTGCTTACAGAAATCAAATTTCTATCCAAACCTGGGGTGTGCAAAACACCAGGCATTGTTCTAATCCTTCCATATATGAGCCTCAACTTGACTTTTCCTCATCCTATGATTCTGGTTGTCGAATCATCACCTAAGAAAACATTACCTCCATCATACCTTTCATATTCATAGAACCACTCCCTATGGGGAGCCATATGAAAGGATGCACCTAAGTCAACCAACCATTCCTCATGATCTGCATGTGTGCTTGAAGAAGCCAAGTACACATCCCCTCCTTCTTCCTTAGAGGTATTTTCTTCTGTAGAAGGAGATTCTCCAAATCCCTTCTTTTTATCAACTTTGGATCTACAATGCTTTTTGTAGTGCCCTTCTTTTCCACATCTCCAACATACCTTTACAAAATTTTCGGGAGATTAATATCTACCCTTAGACTTAGATCTCCCACTTGAGAATTTAGATCTATTTCTTTCCTGAGAACGTCCTCTTGCAAATAATGTGTCTATGTTCGGTCCTTCCATATTCTTTCATCTCATCTCCTCCAAAAACAAGGATAAGACTACTTCATCAAACTTCAAGGAAGTTGTATTACTACCTATGGCCACAACCAGACTATCCCAGGAGTCTCGAAAAGAACACAGTAAACCGATACATTTATCTTCATCTGAAATTTTAATCTCAATAGATATTAACTGACTTACCACAGTATCGAAGGCGTTCAAATGTTCTACCACCGAGTCTCCATCTCTCATCCTTAAGTTTTACATATTCTTTCTCAGGAATAGTTTATTTACTAGGGACTTAGACTGATACAACTTCCCCAACTTTTCCCATAAATCCTTGGTTGTAGCTTCCTCTAACACATTCAGTAATATTGAATCTGAGAGGCACAGTCGGATTGTGCTCTTTGCCTTCCGATCCAACTTTTTCCATTCATCTATTGAAGTTCTTGTAGGTGCAGTACATTTATCTACCGTGATCCATTGATCTATGTCCACCAACAGATCTTCCATCTTGAGCTTCCACGGCTCAAAACTTTCCCAATAAACTTCTCGAACTCCATTTTTGAATTTCTTGCCATTTCTTTTCACCTCAAAACTCAATTCCATAGATCTCCCACTGTAACAAGGATTATCACAATCCCGATCCAAACCCTTGACCACAAAGGAATCTCCCTGAAGCCAACAAAGCTCTAATACCAAATGTAGATTTTAACCTTGTACAATATTTACTGCAAAAGGATTTTCAATAAAAGAACAGAAAAGATACAATGGAAAATACAAACATTACACAGATATTTTTCCCCTGGAAACCCAAACTGGGAAAACCAACATATTCTATATTCATTCATAGTGATACATTGTTTATAATACAATATACATAGAGGACCCAGCAGCATCCAAAACCCTAACCCAATGACTTGGATTAGTCAACAACCCTAATTCCTTAACTGGAAATAGAAAACCATCAGAAAAGAAACCATGTGCCGAAAAACCACCTAAATATGTGACACATTTCTTGGAGCATAATATAACACATACCCAACAAGAAGATTGTACACAAAAGAAAATAAAATCCAATAAGCCCAGTGTTGGCCCTTGACCAAGTTTTGAGGAACACTTGGTCATATTTGACCTTTTTTGGACTTTGACAGTCTGTCGAAGATGGAGCGCCAGGTGAAGCAGAGATCACGGGATCTCGGCCCACTTTTGGGACTCTTTTTAGGGTTTTGGGTTTATGTAATGGGAAAGGGATGTCGACCCATGGGTTTACCCATGTTTTAGGCCTATTTTGTAAAGTATAAGTAGCTAAGCAATGTAAGAGAGAGGAGGAAGATAATCTAAGTGTTATTAAAGGATTTGTGTATATTATGTGACCGACGTGCAGAGCTGAGTGCAAGTGTTGTAAGTGCTAAGTGCACGGATTGTAAGAAGGCTATGTGCTAGATCTACCTGGGGAAGGAGGATCTGGCAAGGTGCGCATGGATCTCCTGTACTATGCGGAGTACAAGTGTGAGATTTGTGCTGTAACCTGATAAACCAAAGCTAATAAAGAAGAAGAATACTTTGTGGACATAGCCCCAGGGTGGGGGTGAACCACGATAACTCTGTGTGTTATGCTTGGTGCTTCGACCTAATGTGTTGGTTTCTTTCCATGTGTTATGCTTTGATATGATTATTATATGTGTTTTGCTATGATACTCTTAGATAGATCCAATTTTCTTTCTGCTTCTTAGATGTATGGGTGTAGATCTGACATATATGAAAGTGTTGAGTGCTAAACCTATTTTGTTGTTGCTAAGTGCTAACTTAACCTAGATCGAAGTGAATGTTGCGGTGCTCTGTTCCATCTGCAGAGTGACTTGAGGGTTAAATACTAATGAATGATCTTTGCTAAAGTACTTTCTAAGAGTAAGAATCACAGATCTGTGTCCTAGCTAAGGTTGTAGACACTTGACTCTTGCAACCACCCCTGCCTCTACCTCGGGTGAGACTTCATCTGCTTTGTAGGTGTTGCCGAAAGGGCCGATAGTTAGGGTTTTGTTGGTGTGTTTTTGAAGCGTTGAACCCTGGGTTTTCCCCTATGCCAACAAATGGTTCCATTGTCGGGACCTAAAACTGTGATTATTGGGAACTGAGGAAGAAGAAACTTTGTACAAAAGGAAGCTCTATGCGTAGATCTGTCACCCTTGTGCACAGCTTTTTACTCGACTTGTGAAGCTTTGTGCCAGGAATAGGGGCATATCTGAAGAAAGGAAGATCATATCTGAAGAAAAGAAGCGAGATCTGAATGCTCTATGCTCTATGAAAAGTAAAAGTGGAAATTTTTGAAAGAAAGAAGTCAGATATGCAGAAAAGAGGTAAGATCTGTAAGCTTTGTGCTCTAATAAAGGTAAGAATAGTCAAAAGTTCTTAGATTTGGAAGCTTTGTGCTCTATAGAAGTAAGATAAGTGAAATTTTTTGTTTCTAGAGCATGGATCTAGGTATGTTTGATAGATTTTGTCCTAGCTTAAAAACTAGGGCATTAATAAATGAAAGGAAGTTTGATATGAATAGATCTGATAAATATAATAACAGATATGTTATACCTATGTATCGAAAGAATGTTTGGACTAACAAGTGGATGCAGGATCCTAGAAAGAATTTTTTGCAGGCTAGCCACTATGATCCTAGTGCACAATACAAGAAGAGTTGGGGATCATTGAAGAGAAAGAGAGGATTAACTCTTTGTTACAGTTGCAGAATACCAAGACATATTGCTAAAGAATGCTCTGGGAGAAAACCTAGTTGTCTTTGTTGCAAAGCTTTGGACCACGACATATTGGATTTCTCTAGAATGATCGCTAAGTTGGAAAGGCTAAATCTGAATCAAGAAGACCAGAAGGCGGATCCAGAAAAGGCAGAAACCCAGCAAGAATCGGAGAAAATATTAATACGGATAAAAGAAACCCTGAAGGAACATAAAGATGTCTGATTACCAGAGATCTTCAAAGAAAAGGAGCAAGTCGAAGCAAGAATAGGGGACTTCGACATTGACTGTATTCTTGATGAAGAAACACAAGTGAACATTATGCCAGAAAGAACTTGGGAAGCTATAGGAAATCCTGCCTTGATCCCTTCCCTAGGAGGAAAAATTTTATTCAGAGGAAAGCTAGTAAACCTATGTGGAAGGCTCGCTCGGATACCTATCACTGTCAATGGAACTTCGATAGAGGAATACTTTGAAATTATTAAATTTATTGAAGACAGTGCCCCATTTACCATGCTCGTAGGAAAACCTTGGATTGATAGAGAACAAGTCAGATGAAAAGAGGAAGAAGAATTTTTGGAACAGAAGAAGCAAGAATTAAAAGACTTTATGACTAGAAGGGTCATGCACTTGATTGAAGAAAAGAAGAGTCGGTCACAAATATTTAATACTAGCAACCCTGATGTCGAGGCTAAGAGAACACTAGAGGATCCATAGAATATTGAGTTACCTGTTTTCAATACAGAAGAAGTATTACCCAGAAACCCTAGGAAAGAATTTCAACAGTGCGAAAGAACTAAGACCATAGAAGGTAAGCATCAGAATGGTAAAAGCATTACTAAGACAAATCTCACTGGGAAGAAGGCTAGAAAGTTAAGAAAGAAAAGGGCTAATACTATAAGGTTACAAGAGGTTCTAAAGGATACTTCGCAAAAAGAAAAATTGCAGAATTTGAGCTTCGCCAAGATATTAGAACAATGACATAGAGTACTTCGCCATGACGAAGCAATATAGTCGTTGGGGTCGATATATCCGTTCAAATTCCACTCCGAATGGGCAAGAAAGTAATAAAGGTTCGTCATCCAACCGTTGAAAAATGCCATGTTATAACCCTATAATTTATAGGATCAAATGGTGACTGAAAATTTTATCCTTTTATTGTTTTGGTTTCCAAATGATTTTTCATTCTGCAAATAATTTGAGAAAAAAGAAAAGAAAAGAAAGAAAAAGAATAAAAGAGGGCCTCAAAGAAATTTAAATAAAGCCCCATGCAATAACAATGACTTGGTCCATACAGTTTAAGCATGGCCAAGTCCTTTGAATTGATGTTGATAGGAGTAATGAATAAGCTTGGCTAAACTGTTTAATCTTAGCCAAGCAAATTAGGTTAGCTAGTGAATAAATTTGACCAAACTGCCTAATCTTGGTTAAATAACCCCAGGATAGAGTAATTTCTTAGTCCAATAGTTTAATCTAGGCTAAATGTCATAGGTAATTAGGTTAGAGCATAGGGTAGTTTTCTTTATCTCAATAAAACAGGCATGATGATCGATGTTGAACCCTATCTTTGATGTTTGAAAGTTGAATGTCTAACCCCATGGTGATAAAAACAGGGAAATCTTGGACAAACCCACTTAAAGCGCTTATCCTAAGTTTTAAATATGAGTTTGCACTCACAGATTAAAGACAGTGCACTGATAAATGGTTGAGGTGCTAGCACTCAGATCTATGATTGATAAGTTTTCCCAGACACCCCCCCCCAACCCCGACCATTCTACCTTTAACGGTAGGGGGGGTCCGGAATCATGTATAACAAAGGTGTGCATATGAATGGTTGAGGTGTCGGCGCCTAGATTCATGGTTGAGATTGAATTCTGTACCCCCCAACAGTTCTACTTTTAATGGTGGGGGGGGTCTGGAATGTTGGTTAAACATTGCGCTCAGATCTACAGTCTAGTGGCAGGTGCACCGATGGACAGCTGATGGTATTTTTCGGACCCCTCGACCGGTCTTCTTTTAACGATGGGGGAGGGTCTGAAATGGAGTGATTTTCTAGTGGGCCCTCTTCTCTATGTGGCAGGAATTCATTGCTCCATACTCCTACCACGTACCACTTACCACTTTCTAACATACCCCGTCACCCCATGACATCATATTCCACTTTTTTCCCTAAGGGTCACATCTCATAAATCTGTCATTCCATTCCCCCTATTCGCCCGTTACAAGTCCCTTCACCATGGTCACTTCTCAATAAACACTCGCCACGTCACCTGGTCATATTCGTCATTCATTTTTACCTACCATATCACGCTCTAAGAGACCCATTGGCCATTTATTACTGGCTAACTTATCCGTTAGCTTGTTGATCTGTCCATCGCACCCAACGGGTATCCATTTGCTCAAAACTACTCTTTCCATTCATTCTCCCATTGCTTACTTTGTCCTCGCACCAGAGATATTATCCCTATCTTACCTCTGTTCCAGTCAGCCATCCAAAACCACAGCCATCCCCACTAACGTTGTTTTTGAATTGCAGGTATTTTCACGGTGATGGTGCCAAAATCCAAGAAAGCAGAAGCTAAGAAAAATCCTTTCCTCCCGCCTCCTGTTGATCTCGACAGGATCCATTTGGCCGACAAAGACCATTTAATCACAGACACCAGGTGTGAATTCGACTTCACGGATTTGCAGTCATGGCTCAAAGAGACTTTCTTAGATCAGAGTGATGAAATTGGGCTCTGGGAGTCCAACCTTCCTCTGTATCTTTATCCCCAGGTTCACCATTTCTCTAAATTCTCCCTCAAATTCCAGGCTCATTACCTCCCTGTTGGCAGCCAAGTCACATTTTTATACTGTCCTTATAAGCTGCCTACACCAGTGTTTTGCAACCCTTGATTTTCATCGCAATCTTTGAATAAAACGGCACTATTATTTCGTGCATTTGCACACCTCCCTTTTTTCTTGTTTTCATGACTGCAAGTGTGAAAACTTTAATTTCGAAGTCACATTTAAATCGTCACTGGTCACTCTTGTCTATGTGTTCATCGCGTTTCCAATTTAATTACAGTTGCACAGTTGGCAAGGCTCCAAGATCTTTACTCATTTGGCATTCTTTAATTGTCAATATGATTTCATTTTTTGTGATGATGTTATTATGACTGTCATTGAGCCCTTAATACATTGGTGTGTCGATATTCTATGTTCTTTCATCGATTGCCTTGACACATTGGTTTCATGAAAACACATTAACGTTATGGTTAGAACCTTGGTATAAATCATTTCATACATATTTGATATGATTGAACCCTTGGTGTTGATTTTGATTCATTGTTTTGATTTTAAAACTATGCTAAAACTATTGCTCGTGCAAATGTTTGGTTGACTTACCATTGATTTCGTTAATGGTTTAATTGGCATGGTTTTTAACATATGTAATAGTGATTTGGATCGCTATATGCGCCATCGGTTGTACTATGGGAAATGACTGTTTTTCATGGGTTGAGCTAGCTCCACCACCCTCGCACATTCAGTCATTAATTCCTTTCCCCTAACCCGGGTCACCTCTGTTAGTTTTTGGGCAAGCCTGTGAGCCTTTCAAACTTTTATTTCAAGTTTTCTCCATATCAGTTTGCAATTAATTATTGACTACTTTAGCTATCGTAATTCATTGCAGGTTGATGTGATTTGGTTTATATGTTATCCATATCTGATCTTTCTTATTTAAAATAAAAAATACAGTGATTACTCTATTTCAATTTAATGAATACAGGTTTATCTCTTTCGTTAATTGAATTGTTTTGTACAAATCTTGCACAGGGATTTATCTAACTGCGATGATTTGTAAATTATAAGATTGCTGTAATTTTTTATGTCTTGTTTGTCATGTTATTTATATTTGAAGAGCACAGTTGCTTCTTGTTTATGAGTTACTTGTGAAGAATCCGGTGCGGGTTTCCTCCCTCCAAACAGCTGAAACAACTATTGCATACAGGACAAACCTGAAGCGTTACTTCAGGTCAGTTTGCTATTTGTTATTCGATAGTTAATTTATTAGTGTTGTTTAAGTAGTTTAGATAGATATATATATAGCTTAGATTTATAGTTAGAATTATTATTTTAGTTGCTTAGCTTAGATAGTTTTTTATTTAATTTCTTTCTCATAAAATTATAAAAAATCAAAAAACAATAGTTTCGCTGTCTTAGGACAGTTTACAAATGATTTTTGCAGGTTTTCATTTTAATCTGTAATCTATGAATATTTTATATTTGTAATTGAATCTGATTCTGTTATTAATTGAACATTTAATTTTATATAATTATAGTTGTATGATTTAGTTAATAGATTGTATATTTGTAGTTTAGATTTGTTTATTAGTTTGTTTTAATTATTGTTTTCATTTAGATTAGTTCCTTAGTGTAGTTTTCATTTGTTTTTCTAGGACTTAGATCGGCCAACGGAGCCGCTAAACCCGTTAGGGTGGGTCATCCTAAACGGCTTGGGCTATTTAGACAACCCCGGACCAGATCCACTCTTCCAGTTGGAAAGCGTTCAATTTCGCCCATCAACAAATGGCACTAGAAGGAGGGCCTGGAATTTGTTAATGGCACGAGGCGATCGTAAGACTCCTCCACCACCTAATCGCTCACCTATAGTGACAAGAATTCATTCAAACGATAACATTCCCCTTCAAACAGCAACCACATCAAACGATGATCCATGGATCATAGTTGAGCCAGTAACCCCAAATCCTACAGGTGGTGACATACAAGAGATTGTCCGCCAATCTCTTATTAGTACACATAGTACCTTAGCCCATTTGAGGCAATCAAATCGACCTTTGGACCAACCTTTAGATTTATATGATATCAGAGAAAAAATCAAAGGCACTAACCTCACTGTGAACCCTACAGATCCAATCCTCACTCCTGTTGTAGGAGGATCTGGAATACCTCCCTCACCACCTCTCTCATCTCCTTCTTCTTCTGGAGAAGACTCCTCTGACGAAGGCAGTTCCCCTTCACAGCCTTCCACACCGCTTACACCAATGGCCAACCAGAACAATCCTGCTAGACCTTGGCTCGACCAGGATGTCATAGCCGTACCTGGGGCTTAGCATCCCTTACCCAAACATCCGAAGAAGTGGCTTCCCAAGTTTGACCCTGACTCTAAACAAATCACAGAAGACCACATTAAAAAATTTATGTTAGCCATTAGACTCTGCAATGTCGAGCATGAAGACATAGTCTGTAGGTTGTTCCCTTACACTTTCGAGGGCAATGCATCTACTTGGTACTTTGCCCAGCAACCCCATACCATTGTGTCTTGGGAAAAGTTTAAATCATGTTTTTTGGAAAAGTTCGTAGACGATAAGTCACCAGAAGTCCTGTTTATGGAGCTTTCTAGCTTAAAAATGAACCCAAAAGAGAAAATTAAAGACTTTAATCAAAGATTCTTAACACTTAAGAACTGAATCCCTACAGATTCCATGCCTGCCGAGAATATTATCATAGCATACTATACCAAAGCCTTGCATCAAAGTATAGCTATTTGGGTTAAACGATCTAAGAAAGCCACGTTGTTAGAGGCCTTCAAGGAGGCCAGCCAGATTGAAAAGGACATCCTTAGTGTTCATGCTCTTTTCGTCAATGTGTGAGAAAAAAGTGAGCACTTACATGCCTAGTTGGGCTCTTCTAGTCATGACAGCTGCAATGCAAAAGGTTAGAAAGAAAACAATAAAGCTATTAACAAGAATTAAGCAAAAACTAAAT
>JASDQU010294323.1:501-14236 GCA_032191745.1 Picea mariana | reverse complement strand
CACCATTGGATCCAACCCCTTTGGGCGACGAAACAGAATACCATTAATCAACTGAAAAGAAGTAGATTTTAATATTAATGCTCTCCTTTTTGTGGGATCAAGGTGACGAGGACTTGATCCGTGTATAACACAAAATTTTATATCATCATACTAGGGACTAACATGGTTTTGTGCACAACAAATTTGATTTTGATAGTGCTGTACTGGATTTAACATATCATTTTCCTCTTGTTGTCCTGCACCTGAATCAGTGACCAATTTGCATAACCCTTGGCCTCTTACTATTTGTGCTAGGGTGATTTCTATGTCATATTCTTGCAAGGATGTGACCCAATTTGCTCTTTTTTTTTCTAGTTCTTTGTGTACTAACATATTTCTGACAGACGGGTAAGGGACAATGATTTTCGTCCTAGATTTCAAAATATAAGATCGGAAGTGCTTTGCTACTTTGAAAATAGCATATGCTTGCTGATATACTACTGGGTAATTAAGTTCCACTCCCTTGAAGGCTGAGCTCATAAAGGCGATTGGGACTTCATTGTTTTCAGCATTCTTTTGAGTTAGGACGACAACGTATGAATGGTCATAAGCAAATGTGTAGAGGGTGAAGTATTGCAAAAAGTCATGGCTCATTAGAGAAGGAGCGTATATTATGGCATTTTTTATTGAATTAAAAGCCTGGCTTTCTAAAGGTCCCCAATGGTACTGTACGTCTTTTTTTATTAGGTTTTGTAATGGTCTCACCATTTCTGAAAAGCTGGGGACGAATCTCCTAACAAAGTATATCTGACCTAAGAAAGATTGCATGGAATTTTTTGATGAGGGAGGAGGAAATTTCGAAATGTCTTGAGTTCTTTCAGGGTCGATAATCATCCCTTCACTCGATACAATGAATCCTAGGAGTTTACCTTGTTCTACTGCGAAAATAGATTTTTTACGATTCAAAGAAATGTCGTACTTACGACATTGCTATAGAACGGATCTTAAATGAGCTATATGATCTTCTTTATTTTTCGATAAGACAGTGACATCATCTAGGTAAACTATGATAGATTGATTGATTAAGCCTCGGAAAGCGATGTCCATCGTGCTATGGAAAGTGGCACTGACGTTTATGAGTCTAAAGGGCATCTTTCTATAAGCATAGGTGCCCCATGGAGTGCGGAAGGTGGTTTTGAGTTGGTCTGGAGGGGACATCAGGACTTGGTTATACCCTGAAAAACCATCCAACAAGGATAATATTTTAGAACCAGATACTTGTTGAAGGATCTGTTCCATGGGAGGGACAGAGTAGTTGTCTTTATTAGATGCTCGATTAAGATTTCGGAAATCGACACATAGTCAGATTTCACCACTCTTCTTTCAGACAGGGACAAGATTAGAGACCCATTGTGTGTGCCTAATTGGGAAGATTATCTTAGCATTCAGGAGTTTGTTTAATTCCTTCTTGACAGTTGGTTCGAGTTTTGGGTGCATTTTCCTTAACTTTTGTTGAAAAGGTTGGGTTTGGGGTTTCATAGGAATAACGTGTTGTATGATGTTAGGATCAAAGGTTTTTAGGTCGTCATACGTCCAAGCAAAAACATCTTTGAATTCCTTAAACAACTTAATAAACGCTACTTTTTCTTGCTCAGAACACCCCACCCCTAAATTAATGCACTGTGGGTTGTCGTTAGTTCCCAAATTCACTTTTTCATGCGTCAAAGAGGAACTATTCATTTTATAGTTCACTAATTTTCTGAACTTGTCGTGAAGATCATAAAATTTTTCTAATCTAACTATAGATTTTGTGATAGAATTTACCATGTATGATGAAGATTCTGGAGATCTTGGATCTGGTATTACCGTAAAGTCAAAAAGATTTTCATCATGGGTACCTTCGTCGATCACCGCGCCCTGGAAAGTTTCTTCCATATGCAGGAAACTTATAATCTGTTGATCGTCATTGAAGACTCTCCAATTCATGATGTTGTCTGGAACAGATGGTTTGAACAACAGTTCGATGGAGAATGCATTCAGAGATAAGCCTTCTGCAGGGAAAATATTTGAAGCTACGTTAGCTAACAAATCAGATTCTGAATTATTCAATCTAGGAATAGAATTTATGTTAAATGTGGAGAACTTGTTCATTAAATTCCATACCTCAGTTTGGTAGCTTTTAAGGTGCAGAGATAAACAGTGGATAGAATTGTTTACATGTCTAACCACGATTTCTGAATCACCAAAGAAAGTCAAATTTTGAACATTCATATCCAATGCTTTTTTGAGGCCTTGCAATAGTGCCTCATATTCTACTGTGTTGTTTGTACATTCAAATTCTAACCTGCAAGCAATCAGGGTCTTGTTACCTACTGGATCGATGAGCATGCAACCTGCACCAACTCCTTCCTTGGATTTTGACCGGTCAAAGTAAAGAGACCATATTTGATTGTTGTCAGTTGCATGTGACCACTAGGCAGAAGTTGTTCGCTATGTATATCTCAAAATTTCAGACTGTTGTTCCGGGTTAGTGATGGTGGAAGTTTCGGCCACGAAATTACCGAAAAACGTATCCATCCCTTGTATTTCGGGTGAAACGCCAGAAGGAGTGAATGGTTCATTGGGATCATTTAAATCAGTCACCGTGAAATTTAGATAACATTCATGATTTGCCTTGATTCTTTTGGGCTTTCCATTCTCGAGTAGCCATAAGTGAGACCAATCTGTCGCAAAATAGCCATGTAGTTGTTCTGACCAGTCTCTGCTTAAAAACAAACCATAAAATTCTGGGATATCTACAACAATAATTTCAATCACTTGATGAACTTTAGGGTTAGATGACAATCTTATAAGCACATTTCTCAATTCGCCTATAACTTTAACACTAGTTCGATCAAGATGGATAATCTTCAAGCTGGATGGTTGAACTTCGACATTAATCTTTTGACAAACAGACCAAGGAATTACGTTAGATAGAGCACCTGAATCTACCATGCAGTTCTGTACGTTCCTATTGAAAATTTCAAAAGTTAACAAAAATGGAGGGACATTTATGCGAGTACTAATAGTGGAAGCTTGTTGCTTTTTACTCGCGGCCTCTAAAATTGATTTATCCACATTTGTTACATTATTTACAAGAAGGTCTCTTTTATCGTGAGGATCAGAAGTAGTTTTGGCGAAGGCCTTCTGAGGGACTTTGGGGTTGTTCTGAACACCTTTGTTACTGCTCGGATTGGCATTTTTGTTGTTCTATGCAATATTTTGTAGCATTTTTTGCAGAAGAAAAGGGAATTTTAATAATTCATAAACAGAAATGTTAGCCCTAAGCTTTTTTAGATCTTCAAACAAATCATAATCTAAGCTTGGGTTTACTAAATTCTATTTAGTCTCAGTTGATTTAGACTGTTTTGGAGGCAAATTCGTAGTGATTTCAAAAGAAGGCTTGTTTGTTGTCTTGCTCCTAGTATTGTAAGGATGCACTGTTTCGAAATTAGCTTGAAAAATTCTATCTGAAAAATGTCCAAAAATGTTCGGAGAGGATTCATCTTCTTCTACTATCTCTTGTTTAGCTACTTCTTCAGGGATCTCAGGAGACATCAAGTTATCATGTGCTTCTAGAATTGTTTGAATAGCGAATTGTAGGCTCTCTAGATTTAGGCCTTCAGTATTTGAATTAGGTCGTTTGGTGGGAAAAGGCTTCCTAAAAGGGGGTTTGTAAGGCCCTTTGCTCGAAGAAGCTTCTTCAACCGTCCTTTTCAAATCTATAACTTGATTGGACAATTTTTGAATGACTTTCTGTAATTTTTCTAAATCTAAGCTTTCAAGTTGAGCTTTGTTTTGGGAAGGCCTAGGGAGGATTTCGATTTTCTTTTTGGAAGATGAACTAGTCTCTGTCTCGTTTCTAGTAGTGTATTTTAAAATGAGGATGTCTTTCTTGATCTGACTGGCCTCTTCGAAGGCTTCTAACAACGTGGATTTCTTGGATCTTTTTACCTAAATGGCTATGCTTTGATGTAAGGCTTTCGTATAGTATGCTATAAAAAGATTCTTGACAGGTATTGAATCCGTAGGGATTCAGTTCTTTAGTGTCAAGAACCTTTGATTAAAGTCTTTGATATTTTCTTTGGGGTTCATTCTTAAACTAGAAAGCTCCATGACTAGAACTTCAAGAGACTTGTCGTCTTCGAACTTCTCAAGGAAACATGATTCAAATTTCTCCCATGACACAATGGTGTGGGGTTGTTGGGCAAAGTACCAGGTAGAGGCATTTCCCTCAAAGGTGTAAGGAAACAATCTATAGACTACGAATTCGTTCTCAACACTACGAAGTCTAATGGCTAACATAAAATTTTTGATGTGATCTTCAGCGATCTGTTTGGAGTCCGGGTCAAATTTAGGGAGCCATTTCTCTGGGTGTTTGGGTAAAGGATGCTGAGGCCCAGGTATGGCCACTACATCTTGGTCGAGCTAGGGTCTAGTGGGATTGTTTGGGTTGGCCATAGGTGTGGGTGGTGTT
Source organism: Picea mariana (assembly GCA_032191745.1). Lineage (NCBI taxonomy): Eukaryota > Viridiplantae > Streptophyta > Pinopsida > Pinales > Pinaceae > Picea > Picea mariana. The sequence goes on along the minus strand of JASDQU010294323.1, from coordinate 9,741 downwards.
GAAGGATGGGATGAGGAACTTCCTTCGTCAAAGGATTCTTCTCCAGAAGAAGAAGGAGATGAAGGAGGTGGTGATGGTGGTATACCAGATCCTCCTGCTGCATGAGTGAGGACTGGATCTGTAGGGTTTAAAGTAAGGTCAGTGCCTTCAAGTTGTTCTCTGATATCAGAGAAGTCTAGTGGTTGGTTCAGAGATCTGTTTGGTTGTCTTATACGATCTAAGGCACTGTGCATTCTTATGAGAGATTGGCGAACAATCTCTTGTATGTCACCACCTGTAGAATTTGGAGTTACTGGTTCAACTGTGATCCATAGATCGTCGTATATTGATGTGGTTGTTGTTTGAGGGACAATGTTGTCGTCTGAATGACTTCTAGTCACTATAGGTGAGTGGGTAGGTGGTGGAGGATTCTTACAACCTTCCTTGTGCCATTAATAATTTTCAGGTCCTCCTTTTAGTGCCATTTGCTGACGGGCGAAATTAACCGCTCGTAACCTAGAAGAGTGAATCCGGTCCGGGGTTGTCTACTTAACCCAAGCCATTTGGATTAATCCACTCCAATGGGTTTAGCGGCTCCGTTGGCCGATCTAATTCCTAAGAAAATGAATAAACTAAAGAAGATAAAATAACTTGGTGAAAAACACTCGCTGAAAACTATATACAGAACTAATATATATTTATAGTTTACTAACTAATATTTATAACATAAGTCTATTTATTATATGTACAATATATACAAATGACTTTATTTCTAATATATATATATATATATATAACATTTACAAAATGCAATTTTAATCTAAATCCGCGAAAATTGTATATGGATTGATTTATTAAACAACAACTAAGCTATCATTCAATCTTTTTTATTTATTTATTTTCTTATAATGTTTATAAATAGAAAATGGAATAACAAACTGTATAATTGAAAACAGAGATAACAAATAGTAGAATATATTTAGACTACAGGAAATTTTTGTATTCATTAAACTAATGAAATAAAACTAACAAACTGACCTGTTATCGCATCCCATATTCGTCCTGTGTATAGCATCCAATCTCGTTGTCTAATGAGGCAATCCCGCAACAGATCCTACAAATGATTCTCGTAAATGTGAAGCAGTAATGATTGAATATGAATGATAGAACATATAAGAGATATAGTAACAACAATCTTATAATTTCACAAGTGGCCACATTGAGATAAATCCTAGTCTGAAAACTTGTGTATAATTGTTCAAAAAATGATGAAGATAAATCTATTAATCTCAAGTTTGAATAGAATAATTACTGTATATTAAATATGGGACATAAAACATGGATATCATATAAATTTTATCATACCAATCTTCAATAAACCTAGCTAAAGAAATCACAATCTAATTACAAATCAAAATAATCATAACTTGAATAAAAACACGATATGGAGAAGCTAAAGCTGTGCAAATATCATATTCTATTCAAGTCTGTAGATCAAAAATCCATAGTTTTTTCCCTAGGAAGAGATGATTTCAAGTTTACAAAATAACATACTTATATAGGTTCCAGGAACAAAATGTTTCCTATTGATAACATCCAATTTGTTCCAAAAAATGTGGGGGATGCAACCTCCCAGATTTTACTTGATACCAAAAACTAACAGCCTAATCTATTAACTAAAAACATAAAGATAGTATGGCTGAGAGATGCCAACAAATAAAAATAAAAATATTTCAGATGTATTTTCAGTTATCAAAACAAGTAATTCAAATTTTTCTAACTAGCTACAAAATCTCACGATTTTGTAGCTAGTTATAATTATAACTAGAATCATATTTTATTCAATCAATCAAAACAAACTAAAAATTAATCTGTGCAAACAAATCATGTATCCTAAATTGAGAAAGACAGAATCATACGAAAATTTTAAAAGGATCATACCTCAAATTAAGTGATTCAAACAAATCAATTAATCTTTGAATTTACTATTGCTGTCGCTACTTCCACGTTCTTAAAAATAACAGACCCTGTGGTTTTTTGGCGTTTGTCTTTCGTTTGAGCTATGGATTGGAGTCTGCTATTCTCCTTCATTAACGAATCCACCTGGTGTTCAATAGATTTAAGCCGAGACTGTGGTAAAGGCACATCCTTGTAATACCTGTCAATCCAGGATCGATATTCATTACAGTGCGACTGTAGAGACTGTGTATTGGCACTAATAGTATTAACAGCTGGAGAATCATCCATTTGACATGTAGGTTCATCATAGAGTTTGATTCCAGGAAAATCTGGATTATCCTTTAGACATGGTGGTAGGTTGGTAACATAATCGTAGGGTCTGTCAGGACAAAGTCCATACGAATATGGATACTCTTCGGCCAAGAACCTTTCAATTTCCGAATCNAGCACAGGGTTTGGGTTTGTTTCGAGCACATTGTGAAACCCAACAAGTGACCTTTTATTCTTATAATTGACATCGACACTGCCCCTAAGCTTCTTCCCTGTGGGTTTTTTAACAGCCTTAGTACAACTCTTAGGATACGAATTTAGTTGAGTAGAATCAGGGTAGGTCGAGGGTTCCAAATTAGAGATAGGATCACAGGGCATGAGCGAAGGAGGAGAGATGGTAGGTTTCACAAGGGTTTCTGTGATGACAGGCTTGTCAACTTGCCGCAACTCACTATTACCAAAGTCGTTTCATAACACAAAAGCATCCCAACAATCGTTGTTTAATTTCAACTAATACATAGTGATAATCTTGATTAAACCATGATGGAACAAACTAGAATCAGACTTCTGCCTCTTAAACCGCTTTCCCATCTTGTATAGAATTCTAAAGAGGAAATAAGGCATGTTCAGCGGGAAATTAATAAAGCTCATAAGCAATCGTAGGTGATACAAGAAAACCAACCCAAATCTCCCTTCACATGTAATAAATTGTTTCACAATAGCTAACAAATCATGCCATCTAGGTTTTAGAGACAAAACAAGCATACCTTGGTCACAACTGGTAATTTTCCTTGAGGTGAACAACAATGACCAGGGAACCTCTTCAACCTTTGCATTCTTGAACCACTTTTTCCCCACAGCTAGTAAACCAGTAGCTTGGCTTATAAAATATTCATTTACCTCAAGCTGCGCATCTCCTATTTTTTCTTTGCAACCGTCGAATGTCAACGCGAATTCTTGAGCAACTCTCAGATTGAAACCCTCAAACTTTTCAATAAACACACACCATCCATTCCTTTCGAAGTCGTCTCCTGTGTTGTCAAACGATAACAAGGTTTGGATACCATTGGGCTCAACCCTCACCATAGGAGCCATGGCTAACAGTAGGGAATTAACACAAAAATCATAGGTAGGGTTTGATAGAAAAAACAGAGAGCCATAGACCCAAACAAAACAATGTTGTGACAGTTCAAAATGGTAGGTAGGATCATTAATTACCATGCATGGGAAAGAGATCATGAAGCCCGAGGCCATACATAGCAATAATATCATGTTGTACCTCATATGATACCTTGGGTAGTGTAAGGATGTAAGTGCTTGTATACCATAGAGCACATATATTCATGACTTGATTACAAGTTAAAAGTTTGGAATAAACATTGTGTTAAAAGAATTTTATGAATCAAACCCCATTAATATTAATCGAATATTGATGAGTGGGAGGTTTTTTCACTTATGTAACCAAGGAATGACTAGTAGTAGGAGTTATAAACTGGGAAAACCATCAAGTTCATAGCGAAGGATGACAATTCGACAATAGACCATACAAACAATTATCCTTTGATCCAAAATCGAAACCAAGTGTGAATTCCAGCTGTGAGTTTTCACGCTTACAGTCATGAAAACAAAAATGGAAAGGAAGGTATGTAAAAAGCGACAAGTGATAAGTGTCGATGCTCATGATGAGTAATGGAAATTTAGAGATCCTGTGTAGGTAGCTTATAAACAATAGAAATTACATTATTGTTGCCAACATATAGGTAGTCTTCTGTACATCACAACATCCCATCCTAATATAATGCAAGTTTTTGGAATGCTAGGTTGTTATCAGCCTGCTCCTAAACAAAGTCATTTGGTATTTGTCACAAGAATATTCAAATACTTGAAGGGAACAATGACTTATGGTCTGTGGTATCCCAGAAATAAGAATTTTCAGTTAATTTCTTATTCAGATGCAGATTTGGAAAATTGGGTGGATGAGAGAAAGAGAACCAATGGAGGTTCATTCTTTCTGGGTGACTCATTGGTAGTGTTGTTCTAGAGTCTGTACTTAAGGCTTATAAAGTACAGTGTCTAGGCATCCAAAAGTGAGTAAAGGATAAAAAGGGAGAGGATTCAACCTTCGAGAAAGGAAGCTAAGGCTAATTTCTAGGTTGTCACTGTCTCGATTCCAACTATTCCTGAATGTTTATATCCCGTTCAATCGCGGCCCATGAACGTTCAAGTTCTACTCGGGTGGTGGTTGTTTTAAGTATGGTATCAAAAATGTTTAAAGCGATATGGGTTTGGTTTGATAAGTCGGGTTCAATATTAGGCTATCCTACAATGGGGACAATCATAGAGGAACAGTAAAATTAAAGGAGAGTTCGAGGTTTTTGATGCTATATCAATTTGATCCTATAAAAGAGAACTTTTGAATCCAATATTAAAGATAAGGTGCAAACCAAAGGACTTTTCCTGTAACTGAGTTATATTTTAAATAAACAGTGTGTGAAATGTGAGAAAAACTTTAAGCTGTCTATAGCGTGAGGCTCCTATCAAGGGAGAATCTCACCCTGTAAACAGAAGAAGAAAATAAGATAAGAAGAAATCTGATGAAGCATAAAATATGACAATATAAAGGGTTCATAGGTCTTGTACCTGCTAATAGATGATACAAAACAAAAACTGTAAACGATATAGATGACTAAAAATTGATCACCAGAGTAGAAGTTTTACTAAATTGCAATGAAACGTTCATCAGACATATATAAGCGAAATGAAATTGAATATGAAATCACAGAGGAAACAAACTCATAACACAGTCTTAACGGAATCATGAATCTTTGGATTTGCTTTGTATTAATTCTCAAAAAGGAGATAGTCTCTATTATAATCGACCAAAAAGGTCCAGCCCTTTTTCTTTCTTCTAATTACATATTTATGCAACTTCAGCATGCTAGGATCTCAATCGTCACTGCAATTTTTTGGTTACAAAAAGAAGATTTATGTGTTCCAATTCTTTGCCTTTGTCCTCTTTCGGGCGGATGGATCACCTTCCTTTCTTTAAACTTTGGGTTCTAAAAATAGAACAAATAGACACATGTCATTATTTGGTACCCGAAGACTGCCCCTTCGCATGTTGTGTGCAAGTGATGCACTTCTCCACCAACTGGTCTATCACCCTGGAAGGTTTTGCTTGATTATTTTCCTCAAAAGTGTAACAATCCTTCACTAATTATGGCAAATTTCTTTCTCCCTGTCAGTCTTCGGCGCTAATAGAACATAAAAGTACACTTGGTTTTATTAGTCATCTGTCTACTTGAACTATATCTGTCTAGGTTGTCTGTGATATTTGAGCCAACTCTCTTTCCTCATTCTCCTTGATACTGAGAAAGTGTTTAGCTATATTGATCTGGCCGAGTGTCTAAGTACTGCTTTCACTATCGAGACCCAATGAGCTCCCATCTATGAAGCCAAAAGTTTCTTCACAAGATTGTATTACCTCTTTAGCTTGTTGTCTACCTTTTGATATGGTACGCTCCCATTCCTTCAACAAGATGTTACCTCGGGTCTGCTCTGGGATGGAAAACCTGAAACTATTTCTCGATTCCCTTTTTTTCATGGCTATAACAGTCTCTTGGAAAGCGACCCGAGCCGCCCCAGCATATTTTTCTCTAAAAGAGATGTTTTCTAGTACTTGATCAATGAGTTGGCAGTTGTTTTGAATAATTTCCACCTTAGCAAGTAAATCTTGCTGAGCTGCCAATACTCTTTTTCGGATTTCTATGGCTTGGGATTGAAATATCCCGATATCTATCACCTGGCTTTTGGTGAAATTTAATTTGGCTTGTAGCTTCTCTATCAATTCTTCTTGCTGGCTTATCTATGATTGCTTGGTCTGGGCCACCTGTTGTGTTTTTTTGAGATCATTTTTGAGCCACTCGATTTATTTTTGATCAACTACTCCAGCTTGCTCTATACCTGAATTCACATGATCTCTGGCAACTTCCTTTGCTGTAGCTAGTTTAACCTCCAAATTTTGACTAAGTGGTTTTTTCGCCTTCAACTGATCTTTTAGGGACTCAATAGAATATTGGTTGGATGTAGCAAAAGCCCCCAATGTCCCTGCTATCCGAGTTTCAAATTCTTGCTTCTTCATGTATTTTCCATCAACTAAGATTTTAAATTTCTTGGCTACCTTGCCTGCTTCTTGATAAAGCTCTTTCTTTACAATGGCCTTTCTCTTATTATCGAATAAAAATTCATTCAGAGGCAACTCTTCCACATTTATGGGTGATAGTTCTCCGCGGAAAATCCATCCAACGTCTGGGAGCCCCTTTGTGGATTGTAGGGGAGTAACAGAAATGATGGGACTGCCGATCTACTTGGATGATTTCCCTGGAGTAACAACTGAGGTTGGCTTGCTTGAAGGGTTGGGGATATCAGCTTCCTGTTTCGGAGCCCCAGTTTCCTTCTTCTTTTCCTGGTGTTCTTCTTGGTCAGGTGTTGAATCTTTGGAGCCCTTGGCTTATGTTTTCTCTACATATGGGGTCATCGGGTTCTTACCCTATAAGACTAGGGGAAGGCAGCTAGTCGATGTTCCTGTAATTTGAAAAAATCGGACATTTCTTCGGGCGACAGGGATTGTATCTGACTCAAGACCTCTGCATAGGATCTCGTGCCTCGGAAAATATCATCATGAGGCGAATTCTCGTGTTCATATCTTTTAAGGCCACAATTATCCATGTGATTAATCACGACCCTCTGTGGGTCGTGTTTCTTGAACTCAATGTGGATGAATTTAATATCTTCCAAGGCTGCTGCCTCAGCCTTTGCGTGTACGAAATCTAATAAAGAATAGGTATTCAAATGAATGGGGAAAGGTGTCCATACCTTTTTTGAAAATCCTTTAAGCTCTTTGCTTATGCCACCAATCACGGTTTGCCTAGTGATTGCGCGACAAACCAACCTATCTGGTATAAATAATGGTAGAGCATATGGAGGAATAGAGGTGCTGAAAACCCTGATATAGGAAAATTCTGCCTCTACGTACCAGTCGGCCACGCTGCTCAAGTTGGCCACGATGCTATCTGAAATCCTAGACGGTGGATTACCGAAGATGATGACATGCATCGACACCATTACCCAATTGAAAATCTCGTATATGAAGTCTTCAGCCTTATCCTCCCAAAGTTTTGAATGGTAGACATGGATAGGCTTAGCATTAGATGGATTCCAGCTCCAGCTCATTAGGGGAAAATGCATCATGAAACAAACGACGTCCATGATGTATGTGGACATAAAAAATGAAGAGACCTTCCCATTTTCCCTCTGCCTGCGATATTCTGTAATCCGACTGGTTAGACTGTCTGACAACAGTTTGGCCCAGTTGAAGGAACAACCTTTAGCGACTGTATGAATCAGAGGCACCCAAGGGAGAAAGAAATGTGTGGTGTCCTCCCTCCCATACAATCTACAGGTCATCATTGCTATGTATTTGAATTGTGGTTCCAAAGAAGAGATTGAATAAAATCCATTATAGTCTGCCCTGAACTTCGCAGGGTGCGAGACCTAATCCTTGATTAGATCAGACAAGTTTCTTCTATATTGCTCGCATTCCTTCTGCTTGAAAATTTCCAGAAACTTAGCATTGTGTGAGAATTTTGGTGTGGGTGACAATTGGTACATCACCTGCAAATGTTCTGGTCTAAAGGTCCCAACGGTCACCTTCTGCTCACTGATAATAGTTCTGGTCGGGATATCCACATGATCTAGCACCCATCGGATCATATCATAGTAGGGAAGGAGTCATGGCCTAGCCACTACCTTATGCATCTATTCTTGAACAACGATCTTGTATTTGGTGGCCAAGTCATCCTTCTCATTATCACTGGAATCATCTGAATAGTTCACTAATTCAGACTGCATAACCTCAAAGACATATGACCAGGTTCTGACAAAATCAATACTTCGGGGTGAAGTATCATAAACATTATCTGGGCCTTGCCCTAAACTCTCAGCAATTTCCTTAGATTCTTTTCATGGGGCCATGATAGAGGACTCCGACTTAGCTCTCCTGTAGTAAAAATATGTATACATACAGAAATCAGCTTGATGAGAAAAGCTTCTCTGCGTAAGATAGAAATGAGCTTTGAAACACTGAGAGAAAGAGATCTATATCTCGGCCATTTAAAACCTCAACGTCCTTATGAACAGAATGGTCAAATCATTTTTAGAGAAAGATTTATCAATAAAAACCATATCCTCACCTGTCACTTCACCTTATTTCCAATTAATGCCATAAATTTCGATGGGTCGCGACACAAGTTGGCACAAGAAACATTTAAATTTACCTCGTAGACTATGCATATTAATATTTGTACTAAAACACTGATTAGTCTGGCTTAGGTTCTTTAATTAAATTTTCTTTAAACTTTAATCACCTTTTCAGCGTTCGCCATATCGGGAGATTTCACTCATATCCTTCAAGCCCCTAAAACCTAAGATCACGATGACGTGATCTAGTTAAGAAAAAACGTAATCCGGATTAAGTGTTTAATTAATCAGTGTTTAATTGATATCGTGACTTTGCGACTTAGGGCTACGAAGGTAAAGTTTCTTGGAAGAGTGAATGCTAAGTCACGAAACCCCGACAATGTTTAATTGATATCATGATTTCGTGACTCGGGGCTACGAAAGTAAAGCTTCTTGGAAGAGTGATCACTGAGACACGAAATCTCAACAACACTTAACTAAGTTTTAAGGAACTTTACTCTCGCCACTAACTTGGGTAATTTTTCAAGGTTGTTTCGCGACTTCGTGCATTGGGGCTTGGGAACCTTGTGACTTGTAACTTCTGAAGCACGATATCTCAAGGCATATAAAAGTAAAAAAAATCATTTAATGATTAAAAGGCAATGACTTAGGGGTATAATGGCCCTTGCTACTTCGCATGTCGGGATTACTGAGGTTTTCTGTGGGTAAATATCACGAAGTAAAAGTCAGTTTAAAGGTCAAATTTTGATTTTAAAATTACATTTAAACCAGTTG
>JASDQU010294322.1:0-14197 GCA_032191745.1 Picea mariana | reverse complement strand
TGTATATATATGTTTATGGTTGCATCTCTGATACATTTCTATTATATTATTGAATATATGCAATATCTCTGTGCATTTCTTTATTATATCTCTGCTCTCATTTCGTGCTGAAAATAATCCGGATCAAATGGTCTCATAAAGAACTCTTTGGTCATTTAAGCTTACCTAACACCCAAGGGGGGTTGCATGATCTACCCAAGAAGGTCAAGTCTTGGATACCTAATTTTTTAGGGGAATATGGATCCTATGGAAACTCTCATTGGACTGACTTCTGTGATGCATTCCAGTTTCACCAATCTAGACAAGAACACCTCGATGTCTTTTTAAGACTCTTTGTGAGCTCACTGACCGGAAGTGCCAGAAGGTGGATTAACAAATTCCTGAAAGGAAGCATCAAAACCCCTGAAGATCTTGAACAATCCTTCAAGAAAGATTGGTGTTAAAAAGAAAGCATGGATTCCCTTTACTCTCAATACATTAATATTTGCAAAGCCTCTAGCGAGGGAATTAGGGATTTTAATGATAGGTTCAACCTTTTACTCAAGAAAATCAGACCTAGTTTCTCAGAAGAACCTATCCTCCAACACTACTTGAACTCATTGGAAGGAGTTTTGCATTTTACTCTCAAAGATCGGTCACCCTCGACTCTAGAAGAAGCACAAGACTTTGCTTGCTAGATTGAGGAGAAGCTTGAGTTCGAAGACTACATCCATCAAGTCAATCTCTCACACAATAATGACTCCAGGGAATCTAGTGATGAGGATGTCACCAAAGCTGAGCCTAAGCTCCCAGAAATTCTTGAAGTAAAACTCGTGCCTCCCAAAAGGAAATGGAACATAGCTTTCTCAAACACAAACAATGTTCTGAATGTCTCAAGACAACATAATCCATCCGAGGATTTGGGCATGGCCACTCACAAAAAACCTAACTTTGAAGATTCCTTGTTTGTCTTGAACACACCGATGTTGGAGGATCAATATATGAGTGAAGCCGATAAGTCTGAAGAAACTGATCCAAGCACTAGTATGTCCTGTATCCTGCAAAGGGTTAAAAGGATTCGTGAAATGTTTAAAATTTCTTTTCTAAAAAAGCAAGACTCGGATGACCAATTACCTTTTAAGGGGATTCCCACACTATTACAAACCGGTCATTCTAAGAAGGATGAACAAACACCCTTTTTAGTGGATCCATACTTTTTTCAAGATTACCCCACTTTTCCCTTGACAGAAAAAGACACAGATTAGGGTGATTATCCCGACGATGCCTCTAATATCTCTGAGGATTTGGATAAAGATGGATATCCAGTACAGAGAGTAAGTAATTTCCTTGAGTGGAATGAAGATGTTTTCAAAGACATAGAATTTCCAAGCACTGTCATTGTGGATGAAAACCCTTGGTGTTTTCAATGATGTGAAGCACATTGGGAACATGAGTGTCCTTGCAATGGTGGTGGCCATCAACAAGTAAACATTATAGACCACTTCATAAAAGGACCTCAAATAAATATCATCGCTGAAGAGCATCAAGAGGCCATGAAAGAAGTAGCCAGGTCAGCCAGGATGGCGGTAATAAACAAACTAGACCAGGAATCAAAAGAAAAGCTAAAGAAACAAGAGTTCCAGGTGTATAGAAGAAAGAAGTTGGACCAACCTCCCGCTGACCAAACAAAAAACCCACCTGTGGATGTTATCTTTCCTGAAACATCCAATACTGAAAGGGTTAACCTGAACTTTTACCTTGAAGGGGCATTATCCAAGATGTTTGTAACCATCCCTTTGAGAGAAGTCATCAAGGTACCATCTATCAAAGAACGATTTGACAATTTTTTCCAAGGATCAGATGGACCATTAAAAGATGAAATTATTGGTCGTCTTCAGAATGTACCTGTGACTACAACTCATGTGCAAGAGCCCAGTGATTCCATCAAAGATGACAAAGCACATGACAAAAACAAACAGGCTCCTCATAATACGCCTTTTTCCACAAAGGAAGATTTTGATCAGATACAAAGGACCACAAAAGAAAAATACCTGTAACTCATAGACAGGAATAAAGACAGGGAAGATGGCACCATAAGAGAAGATGATGTACGGATCCATCCTTCACAGCAAGAAATATTTATAGCCGACTCCCACCCACCTCCCTCTACACAATACACCAGGGTTGTTCAAGGAACGACCAAATTCAAAGTCAAAGAGTACAAGGAGGGAGACATAGTATGGATGTGAGATTCCAATAAAGGGAAGCCTACTAATATCAAAGGAAACAATCATTTTTGGCTTGGCCCTTTTAAGGTTGGAAGAAAGTCAGTTAATGACTCTTATTACCTATCTACACTAGAGGGACAAAGGTGCACAGTGCCTGTCAGCGGACGCCTCCTCAAACCCCACCAGGATGGGGTAACCTAACTTCACAAGTAAGTACAGGTAAGTAGGCATTTTTCGTGTATTATACCATTTGCACTCCATGTTAGTTTGCTTCCACATTTTTCATATTGATTGTTTTATTTTAGTTATATATATGTGTCTATATATGTGGGGTGGCATTGCCGCTCCATTTTTTTATTGATGCCCCTATCGAGTTGAGCAGGTCTGAAGGTTATGCCAGAGATGTTGAGGTTCTCATTCCCTCTATGGTGAGCACATGTCCCCAAGATGGAGCCAGATGTTATCCCCAATTTCTAGAGATAACTAGGAGATTATGTCTCGAGGCCCACAGGTCCTAGACATGGAGTATCGAGAGCAGGATTGACCTGAGCATGGCTCTGGAGGGCCCATCCTTCTTTTCTTTCATCAGATTCATCTTGTCAAAAGCAGTAGCATCCATCACCATCGGGTTGGTCTTGTATCGGAGAAGGCTCTTGCTCCATGAGGTAATTGGTCCAGGTATCATTGTATGTGTCACCTTTGATCATTATAACCTTTGGATATATGCATCTTAAATCCTTTATCTCCGACGACTGATTGGATCTTACATTAACCCACTTGACCATGATTGGGGGGATTGACATGGTGTCCTAGCAAGCCTGTACCCATAGGTTTTGGTTTGCCATCAGGGGGATTTCTGAAGAGCCATCGTCTGCTCCCATCATACGTTCACTTTTTCATCTTATCTCCTACTCATCTGTCCCATTCCCCTTGTTTGGGAATTAGGATGATCTGTTCGTGGGGTTGCACCTTATCTCATGGGAAGAAGGGGCTAAAGGCCTAGAAGGTAAAAGTAGTTGATAAAAGATAAAAGCCTAAAAATGAAACCTCGAGATGCCTCGCCCAGGGATCCTCCATAAGGCAATAAAAAGCCTCTCAGCAAGAAACAAGAGGGACCCAAAGAAAAATAACAAAAAAGACCTAGCCAAGAGGATAGGGGGTCTCATCACTAGCCAACCTATTATGTTCATGGGTACCTAACAACATGACATTGCCGCTATCTGGTTACCACGTCAGGGTAGTGACCTTTTGTTGCATGGCCAAGGGAGAGGGGGTCTCATCACGAGCCAACCTTATCATCTCTGTGAAAGTGCTTGTGGGTAACATTGTCATCTCTGGTCACCATGCCAAGGTAGTGTCCTCTAGTTAGTCCTTGAAAAAAAAATTAAAAAAAAATAAAGAAAAGAAAAGAATAAAGGCAAGAAAGGGCTTGGAAAAAAGTGCATCCATGAAGGGTACAGCTCGCCTTCTACAAAGGCACCCATAGGTAATATCATGCATCCTTGGCTCTCACTCTACTTTTGTGTCTGGAAATCCCTTATCCACACCATCTCATTATGCATGGCTTGGATGAAACCCCTTGGATACTTTCCTTTCTTTATGGATACTAGCCCAATAGGGTGTCTTGTCCTTTTCTTCAAACTTGTATTTTAGGTCTTTGTAATTTCTTTGAGCTATTGGATGATATATCAGGGTTTTTATGCATGTGTTTGATAATATTAATGGTGAAACGTGATTAACATTGCTATGATCATTGTGACTAATGATCCCATGGAGGGAAAATGTTTTGATGTATAGGACCATGCCCGATGGAAAGGTACCATTTGGACCAGTACACATGGGGAGATGATTAGCTCGGACCTCCATGGGGCTGAAGAGCCTATCAGATGGTTGTTGAGACTCGTTAGAGGGGTAGAGACAGGATAACGCTTGATTGATCTCTTGCACCTGAGAAGAAGAAGGATATTTCACTAGAGGCACTTTGGCAGAGCCCGACCTAGGGGGAATGACCCATTTTCAGTGGAACGTTGGCCTTGGAAGGCTCAGAGTGCCCCCATTCTTACCATGACATCATGGTCATTCTTGGAGGCAGATTGGGTAGCACTGGCATATGTGGCATGTTGGAGAGGCCCCTGGAGGGTCAACGTTTTTCTTCTGGATGCCTCATTTGCCCTAAAAGGGGCTAGCACCTCCTTTGAAGGGGATTTCACCTTTATTACAACTCAGTTAGGGTTTTAATTTGACATTTTAATGTAAAAACAATATGATTTTGGTTTAAAGCCTTGTCGGCTAATTTTTATGACCTAAAATTAATTAAAGGTCATGATACAGTATATATTGAGGAGTTTTATCCTCATTTTGACATAACACACAACTCACTCTCCTAGTGAGATCTGATTGTTGCACCCTTGTTGGGTATTTCATCTTTTGAGTGAGGCGCACTTGTTGAAGGAATGCTTTTCTTGGCAATTTTTGGCATTTCTCTTGAAGGAAGGTTTACAACTAGGGTTTGCAATGCTATTTCTTCATGATATGTAAGTGTTTTTTTCTTCAAAACTTCTTAATTGAATGGTTGTAGTCTTATGTTCTTGCATTTATTATAAATTTTGTTGATTTTAAAACCTTAGGGGAAAAACACACAAGTAGGTCATTGTCTCATGTCCCCTAAAAGAGAAATTCTCAGCCATTGAAGAAGGAAGGAAGAGCCTAGCCATTGCTACACTCTTTTTACTTCTTCCCCTATGCTAGCCATGCATTTTAAAAGTCAAGAAGGAGGAGACGTCCCAGGCCTAGGTTATCTACACCTAGGGTCATCCTATTTCTAGGGTTTGGTGATAGGGCCTTGCCTTTGCAACACTCTCCCTCACCTCACTCTCGTGTCTTGATTTATCCTTTATGCTAGCCGTTTTGCCAAGTTTAACCTAAGGAAGGAAGAAAGAGCACGAGGCCTTGCTTAAGCGACACTGGAGTGAGCCTTTTTCCCCTAGGGTTTTGCTTCTGGAGCCCTGCCATTGCAGCACTTCATAACCCTTCCCTATAGTCCTTAGCCTATTCCCTTCAACCTTGCATCCTCTCTTGAATTGACTCCATTTACCCTTAGGCACTGATCTCAGGTCTCCAACGTTGAAGTGATAGTGGTCAAACAACTCTTAAAACTTTTATAGTTTGAAACCCTAACTAACTACTAACCCTAATAAGGCTGACATCATCCTTGGTTATTCCATCTTGACGCAACATTTTCTGTTGATAAGCAATTACATGGTGTTTTAAAGCATTTATTGAGTAAGGAATTGATTGGATACATCATTTTCTACATCATCTCGATATTTATTGATGAATTGACATTGTTCCATCGCTATTATTGATAAACATTGATCTCGTCAATATCTATTGTATAATTGCCAATATATTGATATCATATAGATATATGAAGTACTAACCCATTGAATCATAGCCTGCATGTATTGTTTTGTTGTTTCTTTGTTCCGGGCAGGTGTTCTCATTTGGGGCTACACTTCATTATTGGTTGTTTAGCTAGACTATCTGATCTTGGTGGTAACCTGTGAGGAGGGACTTTTAATTTGACCTTTATACCTTGGCCTCTTCAAAACCCCAGGTTACCGGGGAGGTCTCCCCTGGGCCTAACCTCCCTAAAAAGAAAGAAACTCCCCATTGTGGTGGCATTGGGTGGCGTAGGTTCCTATTACACCAGTTTGGCCTCTATCTTATAGCTATTTGACCTAGCTACAAACTACGCGATAACAGGCCCAAATGTCCTAGACATGTAGTACCGAGAGCCATACGACTTGAGCTTGGTCCCGAAAGGCCCATATTTTCTTCAGTGCATCCCATCTATCAATAGTAGCAACATACATCCCATCAGCCTTGATCCTGAAGTAGAAGTGGGTCTTGCTCCATGAGGTAATGAGTCCGCGTATCATGGTATGTGTCACTCTAATTTTTGAATTATTCGAATATGTTGCACTAAACTCTCCTTTGTTTCATAACATTTTCTTGGAAATTATTCTCTTTAACTTGTTCCTACCTGGGAGGGGTGACATAATTCCCTAGTAAGATGATTCCCTTAGGGATGAGTTGCCACTAGGTGGGTCTATGAAAGGTCATCATCCATTCCTTCCATACTTACCACTTTTCATCATTGTCCCTCTCATCTTCCCCTACCTTGGTTCGGGCATTGGGGTTTCCACACTAGTAAGGGTTGTACCTTTCCTTGTGGGAAGAAGGGGATAAAGGCCCAGGGGGTAAAAGTAGCTAGAAAAAGTTAAAATCCAAAATGAAACCTTTGAGATGCTTTGCCTAGGGATTCCCAAGAAGGCAATAAAAGGATTCTTAGTAAGAAAAGGGGACCCATAAGATAAAATAAAACTCAAGGTCTAGTTGGTGGATGGGAGGAGTAGTGGCTCTTGGTGGCATATCCAAGAGAGAGGGGGTCTCATCATGAGCCATCCTTATCATTTCTATGAAGTTCTTGTGGGTAACGTTGTCAATAATGGTCACCATTCCAATACAATGTCCCTCAGCTATTCGCTTGAAAAGAAAAATAATTAAGACAAAGAATAAAAGGCATTGAATGGGCTAGGAATTAATGGCATCCACGACAAGGTGCATCTCTCCCTCTACAAAGGCACCCGCATTAAAGACCTACATTTCCCTGTTATCACTGCACCCCTTGGCCAAACACCCCCCTACATTATTTCATACTCTTACATTAACTATATTGGTCTTCACCTCAGAAACACCCCAAACTTGAGGAGGATTAGCCCAATAGGACATCCCGAGACCCTCTCCAAACCTAACTTGTTAAACTACATAACGTCTTTTAGCATTTGTTTGGGTAAAGGGGGGTTTGTTGCACATGTTTGGGTAATTTGATTATTGGATGTGATTGACATTGATATGATCCCTGTGACTTATGATCCCATGGAGGGCGTACTTGTTTTTTCTACAGGACCATGCTCGGTGGAGAGGTACATATGGGGAGATGATTAGCCCGTACCTCCATGGGGATAAAATCCCACTAGATGGATTTTGTGACCCCAACTAGGGGCAAGGAAACACCAGAGGATGGGACCAAGAAGGAAGAAGGATGTTTCCCTCGAGACACTCTGACAGGCCTAGACCCAGGGGGGTCTTTCCCTTCCACCATGAAATTGGCCCTTGAAGGCCCCCGACATCCTCATATTGACCCTTGACGTCATCTGGTTAGGGTTTGGCATGAGGATGATTTGGTGCTAGTTGACATGTGTGGCATATTTTGAGGCCTAACGTTCCATGATGGGGGCCTAACATCACCCTAGAGGGGAATGGCATCATCCCTAAAGTGAAATTAGAGTTCTAATAGTTAATTTTATGTAAAAACTGGATTTTTGATGTAAACTGGCCATGTCGACCTTTTTTTACCTAAAAGACAATTAAAGGTCAATGTTATTTTATAAATAAGAGAAGAAACACTTGTATATTTTCATAATTCATTCATCACTGAAGTGTAGGTATGCAATTCGGCCTTCCTTAAGTGTTATTGTCTGAAATTAATGGTGCACACTTTTTAAAGGAGGCATTTTTTGGTGTATTTTGGCTATTTTCATGTGGAGGATATTCAACTGGGGTGATTTGCTTGATTATTCTTGGTGAAGTAAGTGGAAAATATGCATTTATTTATTGTGAATGAAATTTTATGGTTATTTTTACTTGTTTCATGTCTAAGATTATGCAATTGCTTGCTTGAAACCCTAGGGGAAAGACATATGTTATTATCTTTTTCCCTATAATCTTCCATATGATAAAATTTCTTGAAAGGCACCAAACTTGAAGTAGATACTAGATCCCTACCATTGTAGCACTCTAGTAACCCTACTTCC
This sequence comes from Picea mariana, assembly GCA_032191745.1. NCBI lineage: Eukaryota > Viridiplantae > Streptophyta > Pinopsida > Pinales > Pinaceae > Picea > Picea mariana. The sequence continues at coordinate 6,111 of JASDQU010294322.1, read as the reverse complement.
ATTGCCCAATTGCATATTTTATTACATTTTGTTCAAGGAAAGAGAAAATCACTAGGGCCTAACCCTTATTACTTTTTAGCAATTTTCTCTTGGAAGTGGATTTTTGAGGCCTTGGGATACCAACACCTCTCTTATCCCCTCCACCCCTTTAAAATATCATTATCATTGCTATCTCTCCTTTAAGATTTTCTTCTGCCATTAGTGACTCCATTTACCCTAGAAAAGCACTAGACTACCTTCTACAAGTGTTGATTGATCAAACAAACACTCATACTCTTATCCTTGAAGTCTTTACTAACATTTTCTAACCTTAAATTAGACTAATTCCCAAGATAAATTGCTGATGTAGAAAAACATTGCTACAACCATATAAACATACATTAATTTGACACATTTACCTACATAACTTGCACTGGAACCATTCGAAATTCAATTGTGATAATTGCTAGTGAATCTACTAGGTAAGTGCTAATTTTGTGTGTGGTTTTCTTGCACTTTTGACCGTTTAAATTTGATGTTGTTGTAAAAGATAGTTACATCCATCTAACTGCAGAAAATCTCTGCAAAAGTGACATTAAGAGCTAGCTAAACATTGCTAATTTTTCTTGTGACAATTTACTGTCAATTTGCCTAGTCAAAGTCACTTTTTGTTGTCTTTTTCAAGCAATTTCAAGGCATAAATCTTGTGGCTGTTATAAGATATTAATTTCTGTTATAAATTGTAACATTGCTGGAAATTTATAATCAGCTAGCTCAGTTTTTGACGGTTTATTGTCTTATGAAGTACTCACAATCGTTTGGTACTTGGAAAGTGCCTTGTTTTCCTTGATGTCTTGTTTTGGGCAGGTAGACAATAACATCCATTTGCTTCATCCTTTAAGACATAGAAGAAACCTTTGATTTGAGTGATCTGTGAGAGGGGAAGGGTTTCCTTGTGAATACTTTACTTAGCCTTCTCAAACCCCCTAGGTCACTGGGGACGTCTCCCCTAGGGTATTTTTGACATACTCCTAAATAGAAATGGATCTTCTATTAAGGTGACAATGATAGGTTATTCCTAGTTACGCCAATTCTATATCCACCTTCCTTGGGATTTTTGGAAAATACAAATTGTGTGATAACACAAACTGTACTCTACCATTAACCCCCTCCACACCCAATCCCTCAGTACCCTATACTCTACTCTCACTCTCTCTCCAACCTCTCTCTCTATACGCCCCCTCTTGGTCTTCCTCTCCCACCCTATCACACACTCAAACAATCCTTCTATACCCCCTTATCTCTTTACCTCTTTCATATAACCCTCACTCACTCACTCCATGTATCCCCCTCCCTCTCTCTCCCCCACTCCCCTGACCTTGCTCTTTTATATATATATATAATCCCCCTTCCCTCTTTTCCCCCCTCCCTCTCACTCTCTCTCTAACCCCCCTCTNACTATATTTCTTCCTCTCTCTGCACCCCCTCTTCCTACATCCCAAGGAAAGAAGTGGCCTTGACCTATACATGTCAATACCTAGACATAACAAAACCTAGACATGGAAAGACCTAGACCATGACCTAGACCAATATGATGACTATGATGTAGACCATGACATATACCTATACCATGACCTAGACCATGAAATAGAGATATATGTTTATTGATATCATGACCTAGACCCCCCTATATCCATCTAAGCATAGGCATAGCCTATACTCAACCCTTAAACCCCTCCACACTCGATCCCTGAGTGAACTATGAATATACCTCTTGTTAAAGGCCCCACAAGCCTTACACCCACATCACACACATATTGGTGCTCTAACCATTTATCTATGCTTGAAAACACTTTCAATCCTAACCCCTTAGGTCCTAGTTTTCCCCATACTCCTATACATATTTATTCATAAAGATGCATGGTCTATAATAAATGATATATCTATTGCATTAAGAGTGCACACATGCTCTTGTGACTTGATAGCCTTGTAGTTTTTGTTTGTTTATGAGGTAGTGGAGTATGCTTGGCACTAAACAATTCCTAGCAAGAACGTGCATGCATTCCTGCTGGGAATTTTTTGGTGCAAAGCATACTCCACCACCTCATCTATCTCAAGCCCGACAAAGAATTCCCGACATCTGCACAAAAAAATAGTGAACACAAACATGTTTTTCTTATTTTAGTATTGTTGTTTGATTCATAGACAATTTTATACTATTGCAAGACCATTGTGGGAAGAATTGGAAGAAAAATTTGTCCAAGTGGAATTGGAATTATTGTTTTTGTCTTCTTGTGTCATCTTGGAATTGGAAGACAAATTTGTCCAATTGGAATTGTTTTTTTGTATTCTTGTGTCTTCTTGGAATTGGAAGAAAAATTTGTCCTATTGGAATTGTTAGTTGTGTAATAACAAGACAAATTTATCCAATTGGAATTTGAATTTTTTGTTGTATTCTTGCGTAATATGAAGGAAAATTCATCCAATTGGAATTGGAATTATTAGTTGTGTCTTCTTTTGTAATACACAGACAAATTTGTCCACTTGGAATTGGAATTGGTTGTGCCTTATTGTGTAATAGAAAGAAAAATTTGTGGTGGGGTTTTTGGAAGCCAATTTTTCTCTTTAAACATGGGGAACCGACGTATTCAAGAAAGAAATTCCTCGAGAAAATAGAAACTGATTGAAAAGGTAGAAGAAGAAAGAGAAAAGGAAAAGTTACGTATGTCAAAGAGTATGATTTCAAGAGAGGCCAATCCAATTTCTAGCAAAATAGATCCTGTTGTTGTTTCTCCTCCATCACCACAAACAAAGCACAAGAGTTCAGTAGAGACCAATCCATCTAGTATCTCATCAATATGGCTTGTTGTGGATGACAAGATGATGGAGGATTTGCTTGGAGCTAATTATACAATGGATGAAATTAGAGAGATAACTAGTGTACGACATTGTGGTGAAGAAGTTTCTATGGTGCAACCTCTTCTTGGACAATCAAACGTTCTGGAAACTAGTCAGTCCCATGTACACTCTCCTCCCAGATTTGATCCACCATTGATTGAAGGGGTGATAAATACAAAATTTTTAACTCCACAACAGGGAGGTCAAGAGTGCCAGAATAGGGATTCATCGTCCCTACCTAGATTGAACATTATGCGACGAAGAACTCCTAAACGCATTCATTTCAATGAAAGTGTTTTAGCATCACTTGAAGGTAAGTTACCTAAACTTACTATTCATTATCATTCTTATAAAATGATTCAAGAATATTTTCAACCAAAATACGATGTTGCTAAAAATCAATTATTTTTGGTTGTGTTAAAAATCTAGAAGTTTGACTGTTGTTAGGAGAATTTTAGGCATTAAAATAGTCAAAAGTTTAGAAACAAGTCATCATATAGTTAGAAAAATTGTAGATTATTTTCAAATAATTGGTAATAAATCTCATTATAAAGGCCACAATGTAGCTCGATATGTCTTGTCATAATAAATTGTTAGCAAGATCACAAGAAAACTTCATTTTCTACAACAAACCTCACACCTCATGAAATGCAATGTCAAAACCCTTAGAAATTATTTTGATAGATGAGATATCCTTCTCATAGAATAAATAGATGAGATAGAGAGTATTATCATAGACGAGTATTTCCATGCCATGCCATGACATGCCTTGCCAAGCCATGCCATGCCTTTCTATGCCATGGCATGCCTTGCCTTGACTTCACTTTCCTTGCCTTGACATGCCATGTCATGCCTTATATCTCTTTCCATGCTATGCCTTGCCTTATATCACTTGCAATGCCATGCCATGCCTTTCTTTTCCATGCCATGCATTGCCTTTCCTTTCCATGCCATGTATTTCCCTTCCTTTCCATGCTATGCCATGCCATGCCTTGCCTTGCATTTTGTTTCCTTCACTTGCCATGCCTTTAATTTCCTTGAATTTCCATGCCATTCCTTTCCTTTCCATGCCATTCCATGCTTTGCCTTTCCAGGCCTTTCCTTGCCTTCACTTTCCATGCCATGCCATGCCTTTGCATACCATGAAATTCCATACCATGCCTTGCCTTTCCTTTCCATGCCATGCCTTACCTTTTATTTCCATGCCATACCTTTCCTTGCCATGACATGACATGCCTTCCCATGTTATTCCATGCCGTGCCTTGCCTTTCCATGGCATGTCTTTCCATGCCTTGCATTACCTTACCTTGCCTTGCCTTTCCTTCACTTTCCATTTCTTTCCATTCCATGACATGCCTTATATCCCTTTCCATGCCATGCCTTGCCTTATATCACTTGCCAGACTATGCCATGCCTTGCCATGCCAGTCCATGCCTTGCCTTTCCATGCCATGCCTTGCCTTGCCTTGCCATGCCATGCCTTTTCTTTCCTTTCCATGCTATTCCATGCCATGCCTTGCGTTGCCTTCACATGTCATGCCTTGTGTTGCGTTGCCTTGCATGTCCATGCCTTTCCTTTCCTTCACTTTCCATACCATTCCATGCCTTTCCTTTCCTTCACTTTCCATACCATTCCATGCCTTTCCTTGCCTTGTCATGCCATACTGTGTCTTGCCTTACCTTGCCTTGCCATGAGATGTATTTCCATGCATTTCATTTCCTTGCCTTGCCATGCCATACCATTCCTTGCCTTGCCATGACATGCAACACCATTGTCTTGCATTGTATTGTATTTTCATTCCTTTCATTGTCTTGTCTTGCCTTGCATTGTCTTTTCTTTCATTATCTTGTCTTTCCATGCCTTGCATTTCCTTGCCTTTCCATGACATGCCTTTACATGCCATGCCATGACATGTCTTTCTTTGTGATGATATGCCATGCCATTTCCATGCCTTTCCATTCCATGCCATTTCCATGCATTTACTTTCCATTCCAAGCCATGCCTTGTCATTCCATTCCATTGCATCCCATTTCCATGCCTTCCCATTCCATTTCCATTCCAAGACAAGCCAACCCATGCCATGCCATTTTCATGTAGCTTCCCATGTCTTGTCATGTAGCTTCCCATTTTAACCTATACAACAAAAAATATAAATTTCCATAACATTATGCAAGGAAAAATTCAAATCAAAATCTGGATTGCATTGAACCAAGAATAAAAAAAAAACAAACCTTTCTCATCCCAAGAAATAAAAAACATTTTTTCTAGGGACATATGGCTTAGATTTTTATCACAAAGTTCCTTTTCCATCCAATGAAGTGTTTATGACATTTTAAGTAAAGGTGAAAAAGTTTTCATGCCTTGCCAAGCCATGCCATACCTTTCCTTACCTTGAGTTTCCTTTCCATGCCATGCCATTCCTTTCCTTGTCATGCCTTTACTTTCCTTAATGTGACATGGCATGCCATTCCATGCATTGCCTTGCCATGCCTAGCCTAACAAGGTGTTAAATTGGAAAATATATGTAATAAGCATTGAGAAAAACCCTAGTGCTGAAGATCCTCCAACAAATGGTTGTACTGGAAACAAAGTGACAACATATGGGCCCCACTAGATGAACCCCAGTGCCTTGAATCCAATGCAACCAACAGTTCATCCATCTGAGTCTCGGTTTGAGTTTTATCATGAGTTGCAACTGGCCTCCTCAATCCATTCAGGGACATAGTGAAAATTTGTTCCACGGGCATAAAATCCAAACCGAACAGCATAACGAAGTTTCTTGAGATCCTACACATCTATTTTTCCAAAGCCCATGTGACTACTCTGCCCACAATTTCCCAACACAGTGCTCTTTAAAATCGACCTCTAGTTTAGAAATTGCACTATGCCTCATTGAGAAAAACCCTAGTGCCGAAGATCCTCCAATAAATGATTGTCCTAGAAATGGAATGAAAGTGGATGGGCCCCACTAGTCGAAACCTGATGCCCTAGATCTAATGCAACCTAGTTTGAGTTTTATCGCGAGTTGCAACTCTCCTCCTCAAGCCATTTAGGGACATGTTGACAATTTGTTCAAGGGGCATAACATAGAAATCAAGCAGTATAACAGAGTTCTGTAAGGTCCCACATGTCTATTTTTCCAAGGCCCACATGACTACACTACCCATAATTTCCTGACACAATGTTCTTGAAAATCAACCTCTGGTTCATAATTTGCATTATGCCTCATTAAGA
>JASDQU010294313.1:0-14309 GCA_032191745.1 Picea mariana | reverse complement strand
AGCACGTACTCAGAAAACTATAATTTGTTGTTTGAAGGCCCACAGTATTAATATTTCATTTATTTTATTGTTCATTTATAAACCTATAAATAAGTTATATAAATTGTGTTTATGCTATAGGGTGATGATGATGTTTTTAATAAAGTGTTTTTATGATATGATATGTTTTTAATTAAATATATTTTATTAAGTCTAAAGGTGTATATTTATTGACAATGAGCGCAATTAATCACTTTTTAATCTAAAATTTTAATCTAGTATAGGCTCATTTTCTAGTTGTACATTTCATTTTCTGGCTATGCTGATTTGAACCTGTGACCTCTTAAGAGGAAACACATGTGCTTACCATTAGGCCCACTCAGGGTGTATTGTGTTTGGACTTTCACCAAATAAAGAATAGTTTTACGTTTAAATTTAGAGATAGAAAAATATTTACTAATTAGAGTTTCAAGTATTCTTACTAATTGTTTACCTAACAAGTGTTTTTAGCCAAGTAGATTTAGGAATGGACCTGCGATTAACCTGTGGCTTGAGAAACCGCGACTCAGGGGCATCTAAGCCGTCAAAATCACCCGGGGATCGCACCCAGCCTGTGGCTTGAGAAACCGCGACTCAGGGGCATCTAAGCCGTCAAAATCACCCGGGGATCGCACCCGGCCTGAGCCACACCAACCCTTAACATGGTTGGATTTTTTTTTTTTTTTCCCCGCAAGTTTCGAACCGGTGACTTTAACATCACGGAGTGGCTTAACAACACACTCCGTCACCGACTGTCCTACACCTCGGGGACGAGTGAAAGAATATTGTTAAAAAAACATAAATTAATTGTAAATAAAGGGTAATTAGAATAGATGTTTAAAAAATATTAAAAAGTTATGTTCAATTATTTTTTAGAAATGAAATGATAAAAAAATTGTAAATATTAAAAGCTATATTGAAATTACATTGAATAGTAATTTAAGATATAACTTATATCTTATTGTACAGTTATTGAAGCACAAAGTAATTAGTATGAAATGGGATCTTCCCATAAAATAATATGAAACTTAACATATGAAGAAGATATATGATAATATAATGACGTAAATCGTGGTTTAATGTGTTTTAATGGGAGATGTTCTCAAGGTATTCACTTATTAATCAATAATCAAAGAATAATTAATCTGCATTGGGAAGGGCGCAAAGGTGGTGGAGATGGAAGTGAGCGATAAATGGTTTGAAACTTTTAAAGCTTGTGAGTTCGAGGAGTGTGGGGTGAAATTGTAGATCACGGAAGTTTTGGGTGCAAGATGTATATCACGGAATAGGGGGAATGAGAGTTCGATAAGCTTGAAAGACTCCCATAAATCATGGTTTAATGTGTATTAATGGGAGATGTCCTGGAGGTTTTCGCGTAAATTGCAGTTTAATGTGTTTTAATGGGACATGTCCTGGAGGTTTTCGCTTACTAATGTCAATCCTTTCGAACTTCTGTGGTGAGTTGTCACTAAGAAAAGCATAATTAATGTGCATTGGGAAGGACGCAAAGGTGGTTGGGATGGAAGGGAGTGATAAATGCTTTGAAACTTTTTGTGAACTCGGGTAGAGTGAAGCTTACGATTTCGAGAGTGGGGTGGAATTGTAAAGCACGGAAGTTTTGGGTGCATGATGTATATCATGGAATATGGGGAATGAGAGTTCGATAGCGCCAAGCCGGGAACCCGGGGCCATAAAATTGGTTAAGTATGGAAAGGAAGGGCGGGCGGTCGGGCTCCCATAAATCGCGGTTTAATGCCTATTAATGGGAGATGTCCTTGAGGTTTTCACTTATTAATGCCAATTTTTTCGAACATATGTGTTGAGTTGTCACTAGTAAAAGCATAATCAATGTGCATTGAAAAGGGCGCGAAGGTAGCGGGGATGGAAGGGAGTGATAAATGTTTTTAAACATTTTTGAACTCAGGTAGAGAGAAGCTTGTGAGCTGGAGGAATTGTAGACCACGGAAGTTTTCGGTGCAATATGTATATCACAGAATTGTAAATGACGGAAGTTTTGGGTGCAAGATTTATAATAGCGCCAACTCAGGGACTGATGGCCATAAAGTTGGTTAAGTATAGAATTCTAGATCACGAAAGTTTTGGGTTCAAAATGTATATTACGGAATACGGGGAATGAGATTTTGGTTACGCCAACCCAAGAACTAGCGGCCATAGAATTGGCTAGGTATGAAAAGCAGGGACAGTTGGTCGAACTCCCATAAATCGTGGTTGAATGGGTTTTTTGCTTATTAATGCCAATAAGCGAACCTGTGTGTTGAGTTGTCGCTAGTAAAAGAATAATGAATGTGCATTGGGAAGGGCGGGAATGTGGTGGGGATTGAAGAGAGTGATAAATGGTTTGAAACTTTTATGAACCCGGGTATAGTGAAGGTTGCAACCATAAAGTTGGTTAAGTATGGAATTGTAGATCACGGAAATTTTGGGTGCAAGATGTATATCATGAAACACGGGGAATGAGAGTTCGGTTATGGTAACCCGGGAACCGACGACCATAGAATTGGCTAGGTATGAAAAGAAATGGTGGTCGAGCGGACTCCCGTAAATCGCGGTTGAATGTGTTTTTTGCTTATTAATGTCAATAAGTGAACTTGTGTGTTGAGTTGTTGCTAATAAAAGCATAATGGATGTGCATTGGGAAGGGCAGGAATGTGGCGGGGATTGAAAAGAGAGATAAATGGTTTGAAACTTTTGTGAACTCGGGTATAGTGAAGCTTGTGAGTATCAAGAGTCTAGGGTCGAATTGTAAATCACAGAAGTGTTGGGTGCAAAATGTATATCACGGAAGTGTTGTGTGCAAGATGTATATCATATAACACGAGGCATAAGAATATGATAGCGCTAAGTCAGGACCCCGCGGTGAGATAATTGGCTAAGTGTTGAAAGGGACGGCAGTCGATCGGGCTCATGATGTGATGATATAAATGGAGATGAGGATCTCGCAATCGGCTAACCCGGGAAGCCATGACCAATCCAGGAGCTCAAGAAAGTCAGGTTCAAGTTTAAAGAGATTTTGTTTATATTTATTTAAAATGTATTCATATTAATGTATCTTAATAGATTATTTGTGGTCCAAATGTAAACCATGTTCCAATTTGTGGAGTAATTATAGACCACAAAAGTTTTCGGTGCAAGATGTATATCATGGAATTGTAGATGACGAAAATTTTGGATGCAAGATGTATAATAGCGCCAACACGGGGACCGGCGTTAGCTAGGTATGAAAAGCAATGGTGGTCGGTCAGACTCCTATAAATCGCGGTTGAACGTGTTTTTTGCTTATTAATGCCAATAAGCAAACCTGGGTGTTGAGTTGTTGCTAGTAAAAGCATAACGAATGTGCATTGGGAAGGGTGTGAATGTGGCGGGGATTGAAGAGAGTGATAATTTTTTTGAAACTTTTGTGAACTCGGGTATAGTGAAATTTGTGAGTTCCAGGAGTTCGGGGCCGAATTGTAAATCATGGAAGTGTTGGGTGCAAAATGTATATCACGGAAGTGTTGGGTGCAAGATGTATATCACAGAACACGGGGCACGCTAAGTCGGGACCCCACGGTGAGATAATTGGCTAAGTGTTGAAAGGGATGGTGGTTGGTTGGGCTCATGATGTGACGATACAGATGGAGATGAGGATCTAGAAATCCACTAACCCGGGAACCCACGACCAATCCAAGAGCTCGAGAAAGTCAAGTTCAAGTTTAAAGAGATTTTGTTTATATTTATTTAAAATGTATTCATATTAATGTATCTTAATAAATTATGTGGTCCAAATGTAAACCATGTTCCAATTTGAAGGGTGTTTTCGACTCGCAAATTTTGCTCAAACCCATAAGCAATAGACAAAAAATATATGAATTAACATTTTGTATATGGAAGCATATTCTTAAATATAAGAAGTTGCAATATATGCACAATATTAAACAAGAACATGACCCCAACATGTACAAGGAAATGAGTTAATTTTAAAAAGAAATACAAAATTCAAAAAACAACACCAAACATTGAAGATCACCATAGAACAACCTCAAATATTTTATATTCAGATAAACTAGGTTACAAAATACATTTGAGAATATTTCCCAAAATAGTGTCTTGGAATTTGTAAAAAAATATATATTTCAATACATATTCTATGAAATATAAATGTGTTTGCCATAATGACTGGGATTGGAACTCTCGCGGACTACAAAACAAATATGTAAAAGAATCAAGTTTGTAGAAAGAAGAAATTTGGCGATGGAAAACAACAAGACCTGGCAAGAAGAAAGAGAAAATTGTCAGTCCTCGGTTAAAGCTTTGTTAGAGTCACTGGATGAAAACATCAACAAAGACAAAATAATGTGATCAGTATCAACTTACTATGATGGTGTCCCATGCCTTGCCATTTTCTCATTGATGTCCTTTGATGGATTTCCTCAACAGTTATGGGAACCGTGTGAAGCGCCATTTGCCCTTCATTGGTAATCTTGTCAACATCCTTTTTGAACCAGTCTTTGATGTAGCCTCATGGGCGCCACGTTGATTTCATGTCGGATTTTTATATTGAATAATTCACTTTTCAAGTCTCTTAGATCAATAGAGAGGTTGTGCAATTCTTCTTGAATATCTTGGTTTTTAATCGAATAACCGACTAGCCAGTTTTTCACGTCATCTTCACCATATTCAAGAATGCCATAGAAATTTTCAAATGACAGTCTTTTATAGATATGAACTGATCATCAAATGCTTGCTTGGTTAAAAACAACGAGTTGAGTATCAATTTCAGGTCTTGGACTTCATTGGTGCTGCCAGCTAGATCTATCTCAGTTAGCTTCTTGAATAGTTTGTATCTTCTATATATGGCATGGCTACATCCTTTAACGATACCATTAAGGTATTTTACCTTTTATTTCCAGCATGCATGTAATTGGTCTATTTGATCCGGGGAAAGGAGATCCTCTTCTCTTCTTCTGAATTTTGTCATACCAGTAACTTTAACACCAAATTGTACAACTACATCAAGGTAGAAACCTTGCTTGTTCTTGAGATCTGCTTGTAGATACTCATGAAAAGCATGTGCTCTTGTTCCAAAAAAGACCATACTCTTTGACATCTCCCAAGCTTCTGTTATTAATTCCATTCTTCTCTTTATATTATTTTCCACATAGCCTCGAGATGATGTGAGAAGGCTTGTTTATCCTTTTAACTTTGTCCCAGGTGCGGTGGGCCCAATCATTGCCAAAGGAGTAGCAAACAGTGGAAGAGGCATTAGAGCTCCCTCCAATTCTTTGATTGACTCCTTTAACATGACGTTTTCCGCTTCAAGGCTGTTAATAGAGTTGTATAGAGAATATCCAGTTTCTCGGTGTATATGGGAGATCTGGGAAGGGCCCATGTTTCGTAGGTTTATCTCTGGACAAGATTTCTCTTTCTTATTCTTTACATCTCTCTTTTCAATAACCATTTTTTTGGATTCACTGTAAAAAACAATGCTCTAAAATGCAAAAGACTCTTCTCCATCCAAGGTATCAGTCCCAATTATTTCCATCTCAGGATTATGTAGAGCAGTGATCTCTAGTTGGTTTTCATCGGGGAACATTTTGTCAATGTCAATTTCTAGTTCCATATCTTCGAGGGAGAGATCATGGATATAAATTTCTCCCCTCGGTCCCTCATGTTCTTGCACTATTGTTTTTTGTTTTTTGCTCGAGGAAAGTTTGTGAGAACTTTCAATTTTGCAGGAGGGAGGGTTCTTATCTCCTCCTTCGCCTGAAGAACTGTGTGTGACTTTCTTGCTTGGGTAGGTCGTTGGAGTATTGCTCCGAGATGTTGTAGTCTTGGGTGTGGCGGTCGGGGATTGGGCACTTTTCTCACACGGGCTTTTTCGTTTCTGCTTGTACGAATCATTGGTGTTGAGTATTGTCTCAAGGTTTTCGGTGTCACGAGCAGGACTTCCTGAGGCATTATCTTCGTCTTCATTCAGGATAGTGTCAGTGATAGAACTGTTGAAATCGACAGCCAATAGGTGTTCTACAAAAATACCATCAGGGTCGAACCCTTTTACTTTTTCAGCACATTTCAAATTGAAGCTATGGAAGTGGCCCACGAAACTGTCAATCTTGTTCATATTCCTGACCATGAAATCCCCGACTTTCCAAGGCAGAGAGATGAATTGACTTTTTCTCTTTTCATGGAAAAAATGCAACCAATAGGTGTATTGCCTTGTTATTTCAGCAAAAAACATTGTACCAGATATGTGACATAGAAGGAAGCAAGGATTTTGTTTGGACCCAAAAATCCTTATAACATTGTACCAGATATGCATCTCTGCCAACTTTCTTTCCTCCACGTCGTGCCTCTTTCCCAAAATGGTCTTGTGCCCAACATCAAGCTTCTTAATCGATCCTTTGAAAAGTATTTGAAAATGAGAGTTTTTTTCCACCAATCAAACTTGCCCGAAATCATCCTCCGCGACATTTTGGACCCAAAGTTATGTTTTCCAGCAGTGGATATTTAATTCCAAGTTTTCCATGGGATTTGCGTGCCCTCACAGTTTTCCAATTGACCAAATGAAATATTTTTTTATTTGTCTCTCCTCCTTGCCAACATGAATTTTATTATCTCTTAAGCCAGAACCTTTTTAATTCCAATCAGAGCGAGCAGGGAAGAGAATTGAAACATTGGTAGAGCCAAAAGGACTACTCTCACCAGTATTAACCTATCGACATGATTCAACCAATGTGCCCCCCAAATTGAAATTTTTTCCTTGATTTTGGAGAAAATGACAGACCACTCAGTCGAAGAGAGATAATTAAGGAAAATGGGGATCCTCAAATATTTAAAGGACCTCCAATTCACCATGAAGGAGAATTGGAGGACCCTAGAGATGACAGAAAAAAAAGCAAGCATATGTATTCCAGGCATACATATGACATTTGTTATTGTTTACTAGTCCCCATGAGACTTCTAGAAATTGATATAACATCGATTTGAAGCGTGCAACCATGACCGAAGAAGACCCACCTAGTAAAAGGATGTCATATGTGAACTGATAATGGTTTATCCTCTTGACAGCCCGAACAATTCTAAGACCAGGAATGTTTTCAATCCTCTGCTCATGTTTTAATATTCTACCAAGTGCTTATGCCATTAGAATGTACTAAAGGGGAGACAACGAACATCCTTTCCTAATACCTCTAGAAGAATTAAATAAAAATTTTGGAGGATCGTTTATCAAAGGAGAAATCTAGCGGCTACTTATACAAGCTTCAATCCACCGAATAAAGGTTGGGATGAAACCAAATTTATGCAGGACTGCAAGAAGAAAGCTATGCCTAACTATTCCAAAAGCATTTTCCATGTCTATATTTATGACCATTCCCTTCTCCCATCTGACTTTGTTGGAATGTATTGCTTCCTAGACCAATACTATGTTATCCCAAATATGTATTTTGGCCAAAAACCCAATTTGATTAGGTGAGATGAGTTTATGAAGAACCTTCTAAAGCCTAGATGTGATGATTTTGGACTTAATCTTGTAGGAAGCATTGCAAAGAGAAATGGGCACGAAACTAGAGAATGATACAACATTCCTTTCTTTGGGAATTAGAGCAAGGAAGGTTGAATTTGTTGCACCCTCTATTCTTGTTGATCTCTGGACATATTGAATCATTCAGATCAAATCAAATTTTATAGAAATGAGCATTGAATCCATCTAGCCTTGGCGCTTTGTCCGAATCAAACTGTAAAATTGCTTCTAAAATTTCCTCCTATGTTACCGGTCTAGTAAGCTCTGTGTTTTCCTCTTCTTGGACTAGGTGAGGGATGAAGAAGAGTGATTTATCCCTTTGATTTACATCAACTTGCCCTGATTCAGTATATATGTCCTCATAATGACTGAAATATGCTTGTTTAATGTCCTCAAAAGAAGTGAGTGTAACTCCTTCTTCCATTTTAATCTCTTCCACATTGTTTCTTCCTCTTCTAACCTTGCATTGTCGATGGTGTCTACTTTTTTAAAATGGAAATTCGTTAGTTATTTAAATGTTGTTTAGCTTTTGTCATGTATGACAGTTTTATATCATTCAATGGAAACATTTAAATTAAGTGTCTTCTTCAAGAGTCATTATACAATGATATCAATGAGAAATAAGCTATATATAAAGCTAGCATCAATATCAATGTTTTATTGCATTTCTTGGAAATGGAACAATAACATTTGTGAGTTTTTGGTAGGCTTTATTCAATGGTGATCCATATATCATAGTTGCAAATAGGCTATGAGACCCCCTTGTTTATAAGACCAAGGAGTAAACACATGTGCTTAACCATTAAGCTCAATAAAACCTATTATATATTATATAAAAAATAAAATAAATTTAAATTACATACCATATAATAATTAAAAATCAATAGAAAATAAATATAATAAACAATTTAAATCCATAACATTTGTTTATGAAAAACCCTAAAACCAAATTCCCACAATCTCTACAAATATAAACTTTTCTTTCAAAATTTTATACATAAAAAATTATTTATAAATTTATAAATTTAATCTATTTCCATGATGGATAATCCACATAAATAAAATAAACCTAAACTTATTATTATTTACATTACTTATACTGCAACCATATAAACAAGTGTTGCATAAGAGCTTAGTTTCTGCCATACATGTTTGCAAATGAGAATAATTGGAAGGATTGAAAATGGAAATAATAATAAGTTAAGTTTTAATAAAACCAAGATAATATTTGGAAGGATTGGAAATGGAAATAATAATGACTTAAGTTTTAATAAAACCATGAAATATGACTCTGACTTAGCATGAAAAACAAAGTCACATAGTGGTCTTTCAAGTGCAATATCTTCAGTTGTTCGTCTCATCGCAAATTTAAGAAGATAAGCAACCAAAGATCCCACAGATACAACCCTATAAAATACAGAAGCTTGGAAACTACAACATTGTTGGGATGTTGTTGATTTCCTTTGATGGACCCCCAAAATACGTCAGCCATAGGTTATAATCTACCAGAAGTTATAAAACTAAACAAATTGTATTGACTCAAAATTTCGAGCTGAATTTTTAAAATAAATGGTTGGCGCAGATTTCCAGTTATACAAAGTAAAAAAAAATCCTAATCTTAGCTAGAAATTGTACATAGAGATTTTAGACTAATCATCATCGTATCTCCATACGAAGCTTTTCAATGTATGTGACAAGAGTGGAGAAGCCTGAACAAACTCTTCCGTACTTCCGTGTTACAAACAAGAAAGTTTTGGTAGTTATGAGTTACAAACAGAAAAGTCCGAGATTGAAGAAGATCAAATAAGTTGTAATAGCAACATTGACGGTGGATTTTCACCAACGAAATCATGTCCAATTAAGTGCATTGATTCCATCAAAACTCAAACCAAAGAAAACTCAAACCAGCTCGGTTTGGCCAGTGGCCAATTAAGCACAGACAATAAGAGCATTACAATTTACAACAGTCATAGAATTCCAGGGATCCCAAAATAGATCACAAAAGCAAATGCAAAATTCCATCAAAACTCAACCAAAGAAAACACAAACCAGCTCGGTTTGGCCAGTGTCCAATTGAGCACACACAATCATTCCCAGACAGAGAAATTCTATAAAAGCAGAGAAAAGGAATGGTGCATACCCGTTCTTGTTGGCCACTAAAATAAGATATCTTGTGTTCATTGGAGTCTTGTCCTTGCTTGTTTTTGGAATGTTTCCCTGTAACAATTTCCAACATACATTAATATCATCTCATCAACAATTGTTAACAAAAAAAGTCCAAAAACAATTCAATATTAACGAGAATAGACTGATCATGAACTGCAGCAGGAAGGCCTCCCAGGATGAATTTTACTTCTCCTTTCACAAATATATTAGACGCACATTTCATCAATAATGTATAGAATATGAGTAGTTGTTTGTTGGGGCTTCTTGTTACTGCCATTAAAACTAATTTGAGGAATACATACCTCAAGAAAGATTGTTTTTTTTTTAAGTTTACATCAAATTTCATCCAGTTTACATCAAATTTTGGGTTTGCCTCTATCCTATGCAGTTTATTTTTCGAGCGGGTTCCAGGTCTGGAACCTAGAGTCGAGATTCTTCCTAGAAGACCTCACGATCCAGCCATGGCACGGTGGACCGAGATAATGAGGCGGAAGGGGGGAAGTAGGGTTCTGACGCCCTACAACGAGGACTTCTTCTACTGGTGGCGGCGACAGGTCATCGCTCTAGATGACTATCCCTATAAGGGGATCGACTTCAAAGGAGATCCATACATGCCACTCCTACCAGGAACCACCTACGGTGACATAGGTATGTCAAAAGTTTTTAAATATTTCATTTTTTTTTTGTATTTTTGTATAATTAGGACAAAAATATTTTTGGATGGTGCTTAAGTATTGGCTAGACATTTGTGTGCCGCAAACATGGGTCCACGGCGACCATAGGGTTTCCCTCGACATCGACGGAGGAACCAGGGAGATGAGGCAGTGGGAGGAGAAGCCGAGAGGGTCCTACAAAATGTGCAGGGCAACCTATCGCGTTTGACTCATAGGATACCCATGGTTCAGGTAGAGGATCTGCTTGAAGCCATGCAGCGACAAGTGGTTGGTGTACCCAGGGTGTGGGTACGACTCTTTTGGAGTCTTGCAAACGTCATGGTTTTCTACCATGACACACATCCGGTGCCACAAGCATAGATGTCGCGGGATATTATAATACTGATTGTATATGTGTATTGAGGGTGTTAGCCCCATTTTGTACTATAAACACCATATTTTTTGAAATATATAAAAAAGGATCTTCGACTTTACTTATATTTTACAATGTGTACATTGATTAGATGGTTTTCTTTGCTTTTAATTATGTGACAAATTTCAATCTAAAACAAAATTAGCATAAGCATCGAATACATGATTAGAGCTCCTAGGAATATGATAATATGTAATAAAATCACATTGTCGTTCTAAAAGACATACCTATAGGAATCGTCAAAGTAACGTAGGATCACACACGCGGTAACGTTAGTTCAAATGATGTACTACTAATTGGGAATCCAGACGAACTTCTAATGAATGAATGCCATATGAGATAGCATCACACAAAAGTTCTATAACGATGCTATATTCGGCCACATTGTTCATGGATGACCCTAAGCATACGCCACCTGAAGACACCAGTAGACACTCAGGTGAGTAAACCACCCAAGCGGCGGACACCAACTTCTGTGTGTGACGACTGGCCCCATCTACGAATCCTAGGTAGACCGAAGATTCCGTTGACATCTGTCAACCAAGTGAAAACTCAATAAGCAATCCGAAGACAAAAAAGAAAAGAGATATATACACTAAATTACATTAGTATACAGAGAGTTCCTCTCAAGCCTGGGGCTCAAGCGTAATATCTTTTCAAGTATATCCCATTTATGGGCTCGACCAACTTATTCTCTTCATAATCTTCTAACTCATGGGCTCCTTTTTCAAGAACACGTCGCACGATGTAAGGACAGTGCCACATGGGTTTAAACTTGCCTGCCCCTAGCGGTTCTTTGGCTTGATCATACAAGAGCACCAAGTCACCCTCAGCGTACAACCGAGGACAGACAGAGTTATCGTATTGGACCTGAACACATCTTTTATTTGCCTCGATAGTCGTAGAGGCATATCGACGCCACTCATCAAGACTCTCTAGGTGTACAAGGCATCGCTCGAGATCAGAAGTGTCAGGTAGGAGTGCGATTGCCAATTTAAGAGAAGGGATTCTGCATTCAATAGGTAAAATCGACTCCACACCATGTACTGACTGGAAAGGGGAAAATCCAGTGGCAGTCTTGACTAAGGTTCGGTATGCCCAGAGTGTAGGATATAGCATGATGTGCCAGTCGGACTTACTCTGACTAACAATTTTTTGCAAAATGGTCTTGAGAGTATTGTTGACAGCCTCTACTTATCCATTTTCCTAGGGGTAATAAGGAAAAGAATGACCATGTCTAAACCCCAGCTTAGCTACTAGTTCTTCCATCATTTCATTCTGAAAGTGACTACCATGATTAGTGACAATATCACTCGAGATACCGAACTGGGCGATAATTTGATTGAAAACGAAAAAGGTTGTAGTCTTCCCATCGGATTTAACTATAGGAATGGCCTCGACCCACTTAGTAAAGTAGTCGACGGCCACGATAATGTGTTGATGCCCCCAAGCCGAAGTTGGGTTGCAATCAACGAAGTCCACCCCCCACTTGGTGAAGGGACCGACTGTAATGACTAGGTGAAGAGGGGTTGGATGTGAGCGCATTTTTTGAGTGAACACCTGGCAAGGGTGACACTTCTTAACCACTTCAATAAAATCTTTAAAGATAGTAGGCAAAAAATAACCGGCTCACAAAAATGTTTGGGTTGTCGCAAACCCAGATAAATGACCACCACAAGCCCCATTGTGGCAATCATTCAGAACAGACTCAGCTTCTCTGTGAGTTAAACAACGACGTAAGATATCGTTAATTCCTCGGCGATACAAAGTGCCACCGATGATAGTATATTTCTTAGCTTGGTATCTTATACGTCGTCAGTCATCTCGTGAGAGATGGTGAGAGAACTTCAAGGTTTGAAGATAGAGAACAATGTCTCCATACCAGGGGTCAAATGATGAGACAAGAAAAATGTATTCATCCGCAAATGAATCAACATGGACAACGTCCTCATCTAATCGTGGAAAGTCAGATATTAGTTCTCTGAAGACTAGGGATTTCTTGGATTTCGCAGAAGCGAAATCAAGATCAAACTCTTGTAAAATGACAATCCATTTATTATATTTCCCCCCTATAATATGTCTGGTAAGGACGTATTGAAATAGATTGACATCTGCAACCACAATAGTCTTGCAAAGTAATATATAGTGACGCAAACGTTGTACTGCATGAACGACAACCAAAGATAGCTTTTCGACATGAGAGTAATTAAGTTCGGGACCGACTAAAGTTTGACTTAGATAGTAGATGAAGTGTTCATGGAGCTCATCATCTTCCTGAACCAGAACCATACCAATTGTATCCTCGGACGCGGCGATATAAAGCAAGTAATCTCTACTCTAGTCGGGAGGCTTCAGCAGAGGCGTCAACACCAAAGCTTTCTTCAAGGCATCGAAGGACTCTTGGGCTTGCTCATCCCAGATAAAAGGGGTGTTCTTATTCAAAAGACGCATGAAACCTTTAGTGATAGTGGCATAGTTCACTATAAACCTACGAAGAAAGTTAGCTTTCCCCTGTAAACCCTGAAGTTGTCTAACCGTGCACAGGGGAGGCAACTGAAGTATTGCCTCAACCTTAAGTGGATCTACCATCATCTCGGTCCCAGAAACTAGAAAACCCAAAAGACGACCAGACTTAACGCAAAATATGCACTTGTGAGGGTTCATCCAGATTCTATAATAACGACATCTTTCAAAAACAAGGCGAAGGTGTGTAACGTGATCCACTCTCTTGCTAGAGTGTGCAGCAAGATCATCAAGGTAAGCTTCGACTATGTTCTTAAGATCATGAAAAGTGAAATTCATGGCACGTTGAAAGGTTTCTCCAGCATTTTTAAGTCCAAAAGGCATTTTCCGATATGCAAAAGTACCCCAAGGACAAATTATAAATGTCATCTTGTGTTGATCCTCGGGTTTGATTTGAATCTGATTATACCCTGAAAATCTGTCCATAAAAGAAAATATTTCATTTCCCACACACTCGTCTAGAATCTGGTCGATGAAAGGTGTGCGGAAGTTGTCTTTAGGACAGGCCTTGTTCAAGTCACGAAAGTCCATACATACATGGATGGTTCCTTGCTTCTTATCTATAGGAACGGGGTTGGATACCCATTCGGTCAAGGGAACCGGGTAGATGAAGCCAACATTAAGCAACTTCTCCACCTCTACCTTAATAGCATGGGCCTTTCAAGGGTTTACATCTCTAAGATTTTGTCGAACAGGTTTATCATCCGAATAAGTCCTAATCTCATGTTCAACAATACGGGGGTCGATCCCTGGAATTTCTTCATAGGACCAAGAAAATACGTCTTAGAATTCCTTGAAGATCTCGGTGTAGATCAGGATTTCCTCTGGCAAAAAATCTGCATAGATATTTACATTTTCAACCTTACCAGGGGTACGATAGATGTCAATCGTGACGGTAGGAGAAATGCTCGCCATATTTCCTTCAGAATAAATTTTGTGTGTATCAAGTGGAACCACAACGTGACCGACTATCTCACTCAAAGTAGATCGA
>JASDQU010294312.1:22974-34852 GCA_032191745.1 Picea mariana | reverse complement strand
CGAATGGTGAAACTATCTCATGATAGTTTAATAGGAATGGATTCAACTTTCAGTACCAATAAATATGGGGTAAGTTGAATTTGAAAGATTGAATGATTGTTTGGGTTGTGACTCATTGTGATTGATAGCTTAAACTTTGACTTTGAGTTTTATTGAATATCGCAGTATCAATTGTGCACACTTGTGGTCTTTGACGACCAGCAAAGCGGGGTACCATTTGCATGGGTCGTGACATCTCGAAATACATCATTTGATATTGTGACATGGTTGAATCCACTAATGGATAGGTGTTATCAATTTCGCCCTGAATGGAAAGTCAATGCATTCATGGTTGATGATGCATTGGCAGAAATCGATTCTTTGAGGTAACTTTCATTTGATTTTTTTGTGACTTGTATTTATCTTGTAAGATTATCTCACGTAAATTCATTGAATCCTATAGGAGGGCCACACAGTGTCGAGTGATATTGTGTATTTGTCACATATGGAGGGCATGGAAAAAAAATATCTATAGGTTGGCCTCTACTTCAAATCAAGAAAATGTTATGCTCGACAGGTTAAGTTATATTATGAACTCTTGCCCCAATGTTTAATCAGTGGTCGAGAATGTGGATAATTTTTTCTGATTTTGCAAATGAGAAAAAGTTCTTGGATTATTTTCATAGCACTTGGGTTACGGGTAATAAGATTTGTAAGTTCACATACTCCATTTTCTTGTTTTTGTTTTTTCTCTTCCCTAAAGATTCTCTTTGCACTAACTTGGTTCTTTCAATTAGGGATGTGGGTTAAAGGTTGTCGTAATTTCCGCCATGCAAATCAAGAGACAAATTATTATGTGGAGGCATACCATAGCTTATTGAAGTCCAAATTTCTATCTGATCGAAGAAAGAAATGTGCTCGTGGAATGGATCGGTTGCTATATATGTTGTTGATACATGTAGAGTCGTATTATAGATTCAAAGCCATTTTGAAAGAAGAAGGATATTTGAATAACCACAAGAAGGAGAAGTTGTTTGAATCCTCAATGGAGAAATCTAGAAGAATTCCAGATGATGATTGTTGGCCCCATGAAAGAATATCCCATGCATATTGGGTGAGGAGTCAAATTGATCATGACAAAAAATACCTTGTGACCTGGTATCGCAAGAATTTTATGGTGTGTGAATGTCCATGGTCTATTCATGGCAACACCTGCAAGCATACCATAAAGGTGGAGTGGTTGTACTTCCTGTCAAAGGGTTCAGAGCCATCATTGGATCAGAATGCAGAGCCTAATATATTTGATGATGCTACACCTAATACATTCAACGATCCTCTCGAGATAATTATGGAGACATCAATGATTGATGCAAATGTTGACATGACTCCTATGGCCATTGGAAGTGTTGATCAAGATGATGAGGCACTTCGATTGGCTAGGGATGAATTGTTGGGATACCTAGATGTGCTTCGAAATAGTCCTCCTGCTACTTTAACAAACACCCGAGAGATGGTGGACTTGACTAAAAGGATGTTGGATGAGGCCAATAATCGACACATATTAGATTTTAATTTCACACTTGGGCTGAGTGCTTTTGAGTCATCTCTCAAGCGAAAGAAGAGTTTCCTCAGCCCTACAAATAAAAGGAGAAGAAGAAAAAGAAATTGAGTTTTAGAAATTGATTTAAATGTCAATCCCTCTGAATATGAACCATTCCAGTTCAAATCTGTCAACAAATGGGGACGTCCTCACTCAAACAATGCATCTCCTATTTTCCCCGGTAAGTTGGATTGAGTGAGAAGATTTATTTGTTTAGGATTTTTTGTGTACCCATCCTCATTTTTTACTTGTAGTGTTATGATGATTATAGATGTGCAACATTCCGCAGTTGTGGCTTCAACCCGAGAACGCAGACATATACAATGTCATTCTAGTTCTCCTACTATNGAGAGATGGTGGAATTGATTAAAAGGATGTTGGATGAGGCCAATAATCGACACATATTATATTTTAATTTCACACTTGGGCTGAGTGCTTTTGAGTCATCTCTCAAGTGAAAGAAGAGTTTCCTCAACCCTACAAATAAAAGGAGAAGAAGAAAAAGAAATAGAGTTTTAGACATTGATTTAAATGTCCATCCCTCTGAATATGAACCATTCCAATTTGAATCTGTCAACAAACGGGGACACCCTCACTCAAACAATGCATCTCCTATTTTCCCCGGTAAGTTGAATTGAGTGAGAAGATTTATTTGTTTAGGATTTTTTGTGTACCCATCCTCATTTTTGACTTGTAGTGTTATGATGATTATAGATGTGAAACATTCTGCAGTTGTGGCTTCAACCCGAGAACACAGACATATACAATGCCATTCTAGTTCTCCTACTATGCCAGGTGTATTTGATGTAACCAAAGTTTGGATACTATAATGTAATTTATTTTGATGCTACGATGGAATTTGACCAAAATTGCATCGTTACATTACAGATGCAGGAACTTCTCTTGTTGATCTTCCTCTTCTGGAACATATTGGGCCAATTGGAAACTCTCTAGTTGCTAATGTGAAAGGTTTGACATATAGGATGTGTTCATATCTTTGTAATATTGGTTGTCATAAATTTGTTCTCAATTTTTATTACTATATCGGATGGTGTTAACCTAATGTAATGATGTTGACTATATATATTCTAGGTAATTGTAGAAGGCAAATACTTTTTGGTGTTGAATTTTGAAGAAAAGGATTTGCAATTATTTTATTTTGAGGTAAGGTTGCATAGTTTGAAGAAACATGTTCCCTTACTGTTTAAATTACATTAACACCATAGAGTTCTAGTCTTACACCTATATTCCTTTTTGATATTGATGCCTTGAAAACATGCTTGCAAAGGTCATAACATTGTTTAAACATTAGAAGATCAACATTGTTTAATCATCATGTGAGGCCTTCCCAAAAGTGCTTTAATAGTTTGTTGAGGGCTCTCTGATTTGCAAAACTTGGTATTTTAAGTCCTTTCTCATTCGGTTAAGGAATTAAATCATTGATGTAAGTTTTCTAGTTCTAAAACCCACCCATGTTGGACTTTCTTCACTACCACCCTAAGAAATTTCATTTTTGAGCCTATCCCCAGGTGAATGACATTGCCAGTAGACTACTATGTTGTTGATCATGTATTTATTATTACCTGGCATATGTCAAGAATTGGAGCAATATGAGTCATATTAGCAATTGCAGAATATCAACAAATATGATAGATTGTTAACCCTTCTACATGACCCATCATTGTTTTGCATATTCATATACCATTGAAATCAACATGCAAGAACCTTATATTGATGCCTTGAAAACATGATTGCAAAGGTCATAACATTTTTAAACATTAGAAGACCAATGCTCAGATTTCTTGGAAAAGATGTATTATTACTAATGTTGGGCCATGCCTTAGGTTGACCATATTACATCTACGGTTGTTGCTAAGAATGGCACATGCCATCTATTGTTGGAAACCATCATTTCACCATCGTTGCTTGTACAATCCATCATTTGTTTGATGGTGCCTTGCAAGGTGATCCGGTTTTTCGTGGTGTTGGTGGTATATTATACTTTTATGACACTCATTTTATAAGGTTCAAAGAAGGGTTAGTGAATGGTTCCAAATTATAACAATTTTGCGGAATTGTCATCTTTGTTGCTTATGCTTAAATGTGTTGTTAGTACAAATGTATCTCACTTGCAAATCTTTTGTGACTCCTTGCTTTTTATCAACTAGATTAGAAATTTGTTTCTTTCTCTATATGAATACATCAAACAAATTGAAACTCAGCTGGTTTTTGTTTCTTATTCTCATGTTTATAGAGAAATGAATATGCAGGATGATGCATTATCAAAAGAGGCTCTGATTTTTTATTCTTCCATTGTTGTTGAGGTGGAAGTCAGGGCAGATGAGAAGCTTCTAGCTGTCTGAAGGCCTATTCATGCACATAGTTTTGTTCTAGATTATGCAGTTGTTAATGGAGATCTTGAAGTTATTTCCAGCCCAGATTATGCAACTATTCATGGATACTTTGAAGTCATTTCCAGCCCAAGTTTCAAAATTTCAGTTATGATCTATCTTATGCAGATGTTCATGGAAGTTTTCAAATCATTTCCAGCTCTGATCTAGTTTTATTTTGAGCTGTGACGATCTCTTTTTGTGGCTTCTAGCCTTTTTTGGTGTATATGGGAACATGTTGTACCTTTCCCTGCTATGATATGTTATTGACAATATAGTATATGCTCCAAGGCATGACTTTCTTAGATTCCTGAGATGAGTTTGCACTCGATTAGACTACTTAATGACGTTGCTATTTTTTATAATATTGGGACAGTATGCCCTCAAGGCTAGTAGTTTCCTAGGACTTGGTGATTTTTAGTATTCTGAAATGTTTTGATGCCTTGTGAAGGGTAATTTTTGTGTGCTCTTAGCACTTACGAAATGTACTTTCCTTTTCATGATGAAATAGAAATTGTGAGTTTTACCTTGGGAAAAAAATCAAGAGGTAAGTGAAATATTGAAATATTCTTCTATAGCTTGCATCTCTTACTTTGAATTTTTCAAGCTGGAAATTGTAGTGTATATCAATAGAATTTTTTGCAACGAGTTGTTTTTCATAAAAGAATGTTGAATTGTTTCAAAGCTTGAAGTTTCTAAGTCAAATTAGTGTAATTTCCAGCACTTTATTTGTGCATAATGGGCACCATTTTTTTTCAAGAATCCAACGCCCAATGCAAGACATAAATCCTCATACCTATTATTGATTAAAAAGTGACGTGTATTGAAAAAATGAATTATGAAATTTGTAGATTTATTGAAAAATGAATAATCTTCTTCATCAAACCCCAATCATGTCTGAAGAAAGCAAAAGGTAAAAAAACGTTGCAATTAAAGACACATTTCCAAGCTCATCTCAAGTTGGAAGAGGGATTGAAAAGGAGATTTAAATGAATACAATTTCATTTAAATATTTGTACTTAGATATACTCTTTATGTTTATGCTCGAGGGTTTTTTGATCTTATGAAGGATTCAATGTTTGATTATAAAACAACTAAAATGTCGACCATTGATAAAAATAAGTGTGTGTCCAAGAATAAGTTATCTTTTCCCAAAACAATTATTTAAAGTGAATTCTACTCTAAAATGGCTTTTAAAACTAAACTAAGAAATCATAATTACTTCTACATTAAGGGAAATAAGCAACATCATTTAGTTTTCACACTAATCTTATTGAAGAAGGTAAACATTATCTAATTTACACTATTCTCACTGAAGAAGGAAAACAACATCATCTATCTATCCTATTCAAATGGACATCTTTTACCGTCTACGATGGTAAATTATATCACGATGACATCTAAGTACGATGGATAATTCAAATGGAATGAATTCAACATTGACTTCTACAGAAAAATGTAAAGTGGAAACAAAACAAACTATTGAAAACTTTTCCATTAAGGGAATATCAATACGCTGCACACATGTTCTTGTAACCAATTAGAACTATGAATTAATCACTCAAAAAGACTCAAAATCAGAAATTATACTGTCATACTTAAACTGGAAATGTATTCACAAAGATATGATGATTACACAGTCCTGCAGGGGTTAGCTTAAGATATTCACTGATACAAGTTAAATGGGCCATGAACAATCTCTTAATAAATATGCATAATTCTTTAAGTGATCAACTTGCACAAGAGATGTACACACTTTAAAACACAGTAGCAATAATTAAAAGAGAGTATATACAATTGTGACACGGTTAGAAAGACATTTGTATTTAAAACGTAGCATGAATGAGTAACCTGTAATAAAGAAGATATATATATCTTAATTTAAATACACAGTAAGATAAAAATGCACAAACTACTGGTGGGCCCCCCAAGTAGTCATGGTACTCCAGCTTATAAAACAATCACGATTTTCAACACATCAACTCGGATTATATTAAAATCAGAAATGTATGTAACAGTGACAAGTTCTCAATAGTACAACAATTATCTCATCATAGACATCCCCGTTGTGTTTTGTGGCTTCAGGTATATATAGAGTTTTATTACAATGGAGAGGTCAACCAATGAAAGGGTCGACACTCTTCAAAAACAGAAATCGTTAACCTCCATTAATGGACTATAACCAACATCATCTTATTAAGTTGATAAGTTCATAAGCTCCATCTACTATCACTCAACCACCCAAGCTAGCCCACCAGTCTATCAAAAATAGTAAATATATCTTTGGAGGAGATTCTTTACTTTGAAGATTACTTTTTTGTTATCATTTACAACAATTCTTCAAGGTTAAATGCAATACATTTGATCTTCTTAGTGTTGAGGCTCAATTGCCTGATTTCATTCTCGATATTATCTCTATTATAAAAGTTAAGATGGTCTAGATGTAGGATACCTTTCAAAAATTAATTACCTTCATCCATATTTTAACCAAAAAGTGATATGATACAACCCACAAGCTCTCTTGCGCATTTCACTCTATATGGAGAGTGTTATGTACCCCACAACCATCTCCCTCAAAAATGTACGAACCTAAATTATTAAGCAGAAAATTGAAGGCAGGTCTTCCTTCAACATGATGGAATATTTAAGTAAAAGTGTTTGTCACGAGGCAGAGAGACCCTTCCCATCATATATCATGAAAATTCCAAGCAGCAAAGCTTTGAAGTGAGATATTATCCAAGATAATAATACAAATTGCCATCTGAATATTAATGAGTTTTGTGATTAAAAGCTAATATCCTTCACCATAAACCATAGCAGAGTCTCAAGCATGGATGAAAATGTTACATGACTAGCAACACCCACAGTCAGAACCTTTATGTCTCATCTTCCTATCAAACTACACATTAAAAAATTATTGCAGACAAATTCATACATATCAATGATGTAAAAGCCATTGATTAGAATGAACAGCAGAAAAAACTGTGTTCTATCCCTGGATTTGAACATTCCAGAAATCAAAACACTAGGCAAAGACATGATTGCCAAATACATACAAATAATAGAACTTCTCTAACACAACGTAGACAATATCATCAAAGCAAATACATCCTTAGAGGACTGTGTAACCCAACTAAAGGTTGATATGCTACAGACCATCATTCTTCGCCTGCACTTGCAGCACTTAGGTCAACAGTTAGGTCCAAGACCTGCAAGAAACAATAAACAATAAGGATTGGTGACAGAAAACATGAGAATAGAAATAAATGTGGCTAGGGAAAGCACAAATATTTAGAATGGGCCAAGCAATTTGTAAGAAAATGCTTCCATACCTTTCCAGTTATGTGGGTGTACATACCAAGAACATCTTGCATTGTTGTCTCGAAATGTGTTGTTGCATCATAGCTCTGAAGCTATCACACTTATTATCAATTGAAGTTCTATGCCCAAAACATTAGCAAATCCAATATATGTAAATGCATTCATCGTTAGAAAGATAACAGAGCTTACAGTGGATATGAAGCAATTTTCAAGAGAAGTCTCATTAACAGGAACAAATCTATCATATGTATCAAAGAACATCTCATCAACAGGTCCAAGAAGAGCTATTCCTGGTTGCAATTCTACTTTCGGTTGATCTGTATCTGCCTCAGCCGAAACAAAAGCAATGTACTTCCCTTTGGGAGAAACATTATGTGAATAAGAAAAAAATGTGATGAGATCACGGTTAACTCTGATATTGTCAAAAGCAATAATAAGGAAGCAATCCAATTAAACGAGGATTGAGACCCCTATAGTTTTTATAAAAGTAAAGAACAGCAAGAGAGACCACAATTATTGCTATGATATATAGACAAAATGTTATAACCTTCTAGGAAATGGGTTTAAAAAAGGTAATCAATATTGAGATGACCCCAATCAAGGGATTATCCAAATGTTGAGGAACACTTGCCCAAAGCATTGTCAGTTCACAAAAAAGTGCATCACAATATTCAGTTGGAATACATTTGGCTTTCAAATGCTCACAACTAATGTATTTCGAGCTTCTCTACCTTACATGCCTTTAATTAAATCATGTTACATTCATTTAAATCATATGCAATTTCATTTTTACCGTAAGATAACTTAAAACTGATTTTTAGTGAAAAGGTAGCGTAAGCTTCTGTAACAAATTTGATGATGATCCCTTGGTCAATTTTTCTTCTGCAAGTTGCTGGAGGTAGGTGAGTATGTCTTCTATCCATATGAAGTGTTATCCCATCAAAAAACATCCATCAAGGTCTACAAAAAGCCAATATCCCAAAACTAGTGCTAAAAAAGTAGCGTGGTGTCTGCAATGGAGGCAGCAAGCTGCTTTTTAGGTACCTTTTTGCATTTTCTGAGAAAAATGGCTACTGATGAAGAAAACTGAATGTAGATACATGGTGTAAAAGTCATCCCCTATCCAAAAATTCATTCCATTCATCATTTGGCTACCTCTAACGTTAAAGGTAGCGAGGACACGCTACCTTTTTAGCCCTGCAGAAAATTGTCAAAATTGCCCAATTTTGAAAGGGGTCAATTCAGCTCGTATCTCCTAAATAATGACAGCTGTGTAAAAACTGAAAGAAGATATTGTAGATGAATATTTTTTTGAGATAAACCTCTCTCAATTTCCCAAAATTCCGCTCCAGTTGTTCACAATATTCTCTGCAAAAAGATGTCTAAAACAGGACTTTGCACAATCAGAAAAATAGGCTGTGAAGATGTGAATGTATCTCTCACCCTGTAAAACCTGTGTAAAATGTGAGATAGGTTATTGTACTTTGTATTCTTATGAACAAAAACCTCCTCCATTTTCCCAAGATTCATCTCTGATGGGTCACAATATGCTCTGCAAACAGGTGACTAAAAAAGAAAAACTCTGATATTTTTGCACAATCAAAGTGCAATCAAGTGCCAAATTTGGTTTTTGGAGAGTCCTGTTGATCCTTGTTGTAGATGAATAGATGCCTTGGAGTATGGAACATGCTGATGTAACTCTTATACACTTTATCAAATTAACACTCTTTGTCAAACTGATACTCTTTGCCTTGTGACTAGGCAAATTTTGCTAGAATAGACCAAAATTTGACTTTTGACTTTTGACTAACTTGGAAGATTAACAAATCTTGATTACTATGGAACATAGGACCCTAACACTATGCACACTATTTCACCTTGCTTCAGGTTCACTTGGATTTAGATATTACATATGTTTTCCTGGGTAATCATGCTACAATAAATCTGAGAATGCCATTTGTCTACATTTCCTGGGTAATCATGCTGCAATAAATCTGAGAATGCCATTTTCCTGCATTGAAGGAAAAGTAGTTGTCTCCACCCCCTTATCTCTTCTTCATATGGCTGTGGATTTAGTACATGAGATAAATTGTAATAATGAGATTAAGACCTCGCTTGCATTTGTTGCACAAAAGGTAGTGGAGGTAGTATCTAAAAATATGGCCAAATATTAATTTTGACCTAAAAATTGGCATTGTTAGATCGTTGCCAAACTTCATAYCCATACTATACTTAAGATTGGGTAAGMAAAAWTGTGATTATCTTGGAAACCAHAAAAAWYCCATTTTTAKACCTATGTTTGACTGATTTTGACCAAGCTTTAAAACATCCTAGAATTTCACAAAAACAAAACTACGTGCTCATCAAAAGGGCATCCAAATCTACTCTCAGATTTCAAAATTGGAATGCCAATCCTATTCATGTGGAAAACCTGCTAAAAAAAGATCAACAAACTTGATCGGAAGCCCGCTAAAAATAGCACATGTGTTTCCCCCCTCGATTACTAATCTCTGGATGATCTCCAAACATTCGTACAAAATGATTATGGAATAAACTTTGGCCAAAATAAGGATTTGCAACAATGCACCAATATGGCCTAGAACACGTGCTAGAAACAATGTGCTAGAACATGTGCTAGAACATGGCCTAGAACAATGCACCAACTTGATCCTAAGTGTACTCATGAACATGTGCTAGAAATTAAGACTCAAATTTGCATTAAAAAATCACGTGTTAACAGAGAGCAGAAGGATTGTTGAGGTGACCATGGCAGTGCATCCTACACAAATCCGGTGTTAATAGAGAACAGGAGAATTGTTGAGGTGACAATGGCAATGGATCTTGAACAAATCAATGGTTACCCCCTTTGGTCCAAGAGCCATCTTAGGGCCTAAAGTGTGGGTATGTTTTCACCTCTAGTGGATGCACTGGCACTGTTCTCTCTCTAAGGGATTGGGGAACAACTTCCATATGCCTCCAATGATCATTTAGCCAAGTCCTCTTAGCATTGGATACTATACAAAGGACATCATTAGATAGTGCATTGGATCCTTTTGATAGTGCATTGGATCATTAGATAGTGCATTGGATCCACAAGTCACAGTTCCATAGGGCGTAGTTCCACAGGGCGTGGTTCCACAGGTCATAGTTCCAGAGGGCGTAGTTCCAGAGGGTGTAGTTCCACAGGTCATAGTTCCAGAGGGCGTAGTTCCACAGGTCATAGTTCCATAGGGCATAGTTCCACAGGTCATAGTTCCACAGGTCACAGTTCCACAGGTCACAGTTCCACAGGTCACAGTTCCACAGGTCACAGTTCTAGAGGGCGTAGTTCCAAAGGTCATAGTTCCAGAGGGCGTAGTTCCATAGGGTGTAGGTCCACAAGTCACAGTTCCACAGGTCATAGTTCCAGAGGTCATAGTTCCAGAGGGCGTAGTTCCACAGGTCATAGTTCCAGAGGGCATAGTTCCTCTAGAACTATGACCTTTGGAACTATGACCTCTGGAACTACAACCTATGTAACTACGCCCTCTGGAACTACACCCTTTGGAACTATGCCCTCTGGAACTATGACATCTGGAACTACGCCCTCTGGAACTACGCCCTCTGGAACTATGACCTCTAGAACTACGTCCTCTGGAACTATGACCTCTGGAAATACGCCCTCTGGAACTACGCCCTCTGGAACTATGCTCTTAGGAACTATGCCCTCTAGAACTATGACCTCTGGAACTACGCCCTCTGGAACTACGCCTCTGGAACTATGACCTTTGGAACTATGACCTCTGGAACTGGGATTGTGCAACTACACCCTCTGGAACTATGCCCTCTGGAACTATGACCTTTGGAACTATGCCTCTGGAACTATGACCTTTGGAACTATGACCTCTGGAACTGGGACTTGTGCAACTACGCCCTTTGGAACTATGCCCTCTGGAACTATGACCTCTGGAACTATGACCTGTGGAACTATGCCCTCTGGAACTATGACCTCTGGAACTATGACCTCTGGAACTAGGGCTTGTGGAACTATGCCCTATGGAATTATGACCTCTGGAACTAAGCCCTCTGGAACTATGCCCTTTGGAACTATGACCTGTGGAACTACGGCCTCTGGAACTACGCCCTTTGGAACTACGCCCTCTAGAACTACGCCCTTTGGAACTACGACCTGTGTAACTACGTCCTCTGGAACTACGCCCTTTGGAACTATACCCTCTGGAACTATGACCTCTGGAACTACGCCCTCTGGAACTACTCCCTCTGGAACTCGGACTTGTGGAACTACACCCTATGGAACTATGACCTCTGGAACTATGCCCTCTGGAACTATGACCTCTGGAAATATGACCTGTGAAACTACGCCCTCTAGAACTACTCCCTCTGGAACTACTCCTTGTGGAACTATGCCCTCTGGAACTATGCCTCTGGAACTATTTTTGGAAGATTGGTTGTTGTCATTGATGTCAACCCTAGTCATGGGTTTTGGACTGCAAGATTGATGAAGGTATTTGTACATGAAGGAAAATGCACATGCAGATACAACACCCATGGATGGATATTATACATCATGTTGTTTCCGGTGGTATGT
>JASDQU010294311.1:0-14264 GCA_032191745.1 Picea mariana | reverse complement strand
GAGCACCAACTCCCACAGAATCCCAGCACCCACTGGGTGGAAGCACCGACTTCCTTTTTACTTCAGCACCAACTGAGTGAAGGCACCAACCTTCAGATTCTACAAGAACCCACTTGCAGAGAAAGAGACATTCGTTTCCCTAGCACCACCCTACCACCCTAATTTGCCAAAATAAATATTGCTCAAATCAACTTGTTCATTCTGATATAGCTTGCTTACCCTTTCTGCTGATCTACTCTACATTCTTCATTGTCTCTGATCTGCTACTCTGCTTCACTATCCTCTGCAACCCATTCTCATCTTCTTCTCCTGTCACGCAGATTCTCCTCTCACTTTTCCCACCTGCAGATCTCTCTCTTCTTCTCCCTTCAGCAACACTTCCATCTTAGTTCCAGCGCATTATATTGTTATTCCACATGTAGAGGTTTTCCTTGCTTTTCTCAAATTCAACTGCAGTTTCCCTTTCTTTCATTCTTTCTTCTGCTTTTCGCATGCTAGCATTCTCCCTGATTTTCTGAACTGGCTCTTTGCATGCCTCCTCTACGCATGCCACATCATGCAACTGCAGTTTCCCTTTCTTTCATTCTTTCNCAGAGGTTTTCCTTGCTTTTCTCAAATTCAACTGCAGTTTCCCTTTCTTTCATTCTTTCTTCTGCTTTTCGCATGCTAGCATTCTCCCTGATTTTCTGAACTAGCTCTTTGCATGCCTCCTCTACGCATGCCACATCATGCAACTGCAGTTTCCCTTTCTTTCATTCTTTCATCTGCTTTTCGCATGCCAGCATTCTCCCTGATTTTCTGAACTGGCTCTTTGCATGCCTCCTCTACGCATGCCACATCATGCAACACTGTCTTCTTCCTGTCTTAACTGCCAGTCTAAATTTAGACTGAAATTCCTTCCACCATCCAGAGTGATTAGAGACACCCAACTGGCAAAATCTTCCAGACTTGTCAGAAACAGATGAAGGACCCCCGCCAAACTCTGGATATTTCAATGTTAAGTTTCGTTGATTGTGCATTATAGCCGTTTGATGCTGGCCACACCAATCGCATTGTGAACGACATCATTCGTGTGTTTCTTAAAGAGAAACGATTGGTAACCCAAGGGCGTTGTGTTTTGATCAGCAAAGATCCAGCGTTGTTTCATCATAGTTTTTCACCACTGTGTTTCAGCCCAGCACTGTGTTTCAGCATATGTAACATTACTGTGTTTCAGTTGTTACAGCACTGTGTTTCAGCATAAGTTCCATCTCTGTTTTAGCATTATGTTTCTGCATCTGTGTTTCAGCATCCGTGTTCCAGCATCTGTGTTCCAGCATTTGTGTTTCATCATTTTCATTCCAGCATCTGTGTTCTAGCATTTGTTTTTCAGCATTTGTGTTTCAGCATCTGTGATTCAGCTTCTGTGTTCTAGCTTTGTTTCAGCACTGTGTTTCATCTTCTATTTTCCAGCATCTCTTGTGCGTGATTTATAACCAACCGATTGCCATCAATGACAACCTTGACCATCTGACCAATTGCCATCAATGACAACCTTTACCATCTGCGTCATCTCTGCTATAGCCATATTTCCAACCTTGACCATCTGCGTCATCTCTACTATAGCCATATTTCCAACAATCTCCCCCTTTGACATTGATGGCAATATGTCCTTCATTGCTCCCCCTTTGACATCAAGGGCAAAGGGTTAAACTGTTCTCCTCAAGCTCCCCCTGACTTTGTGCACTCAATGGTAATACCTGGGAAAGGTATCAGCTCTGATCTCTATGTATTGTCACTTGCTACCATTTTATCATGTTCAATAACCATGCTTCTTGTGAAAAGATCCTTTGGACCTGCGCTCCTTTAATCAATCATCTATGCTTTCTACACATCTTCTCCTGCCAATTACTACCTAAGTTACGTTCGNTTAAAGAGAAACGATTGGTAACCCAAGGGCGTTGTGTTTTGATCAGCAAAGAACCAGCACTGTTACAGCATAGTTTTTCAGCACTGTGTTTCAGCCCAGCGCTGTGTTTCATCATATGTAACATTACTGTGTTTCAGTTGTTACAGCACTGTGTTTCAGCATAAGTTCCAGCTCTGTTTCAGCATTGTGTTTCTGCATTTGTGTTTCAGCATCTGCGTTCCAACATCTGTGTTCCAGCATTTGTGTTTCCGCATTTGCGTTCCAGCATCTGTGTTCCAACATTTGTGTTTCCGCATTTGTGTTTCAGCATCTATGATTCAGCTTCTGTGTTCCAGCTTTGTTTCAGCACTGTGTTTCAGCTTCTGTTTTCCATCATCTCTTGTGCGTGCTTTATAACCAACCGATTGCCATCAATGACAACCTTGACCATCTGACCGATTGCCATCAATGACAACCTTGACCATCTACGTCATCTCTGCTATAGCCATATTTCCAACAACACATAGACTATAAGTATGCATAACAGAAAAGAGATGAGGGTTGTTGTTATTGAGAGTGATTCAAGGGTGTACAAGGAGGGAGAGTGAAGGAGTTGAAATGCACAGAATAGGAAAGGTGCATTGAATGGACATGGAACACAGAGCATAAAATGAAGAAGAATAGAAAGCACAAGGCATGTGTGCATGAAGGAAGTTAGGTAGACAGAGTAGGGAAATGTAGCAGAACAGTGATGAGACTGGTAAGCCATAGTTGAACATTATATCACTGTAAAAAATTTCAGTAGAAAAGATTTATTTTCCAAGGTGGTAGGGAGGTGCTAGGGAGGACTGTTGTCCTCATAGGTTCAAGTGGGTGCTTGAACACGAGGAGTTGGTGCTTCCTTCTAGTTGGTGCTAGATAAACTGCGAAGTTGCTGCTTCCTTCTAGTTGGTACTAGAGAAACCAAGGAGTTGGTTCTTCCTTCTAGTTGGTGCTAGAGAAACCATGGAGTAGGTGCTTCCTTCTAGTTGGTGCTAGAGAATCCAGAGAGTTTGTGCTCTCAGCAGGTAGCATCTTGCAAAACAGAGGTTTTAGCCTCATTATGAGTTGGTGCTCATATGTATGATAATGTAAAGAATGTAAAGATTACTTATCATATAAAGAAGAAGAGGTTTTTACCCTGTATGGGTTTCCTCAAGAAATATCCATCTCTTTGTATCTCATATGTGTGGCTGATGCTGAATGTTCTATTGCTTACTTCCCTGCATTATTGTGAATGTCATTAAATGTTGTGTAAAAATTTTAAAATAAGCATAATTGTTTAAGCTTGGTAACAACTAATTCACCCCCCCTCTCAGTTATCCAACAAAGTATACTCTAAGTCTCTGGGTACAATGTCATGGTTAATATCACTGCTCATAGGTTGTATGTAAGTCGACATAATGTGTGGAATAAGCTTAGTGCTCGTAATGTCATCTATGTTCTTTGTTCTTGTCTTTGTCATGGTTTGGGAAGGTCCTGTTCCACGAGAAATTGAGGGAGAATCTTGGACTACTCCTGTTGATGACACTTGCAGACCTGCATACATCCTTCTTTCTGACATGACCCTCTCAGTCATTAATTCAACCAAAACTTCTTCGAATACTTTCTCTACTGCATTGATCTTGTCCAACATACAAGCTTGGGTTCAATTAGATCGGGTGTGAACTGGATTCAGAAACTGCAGTGGAGGGTACGAGAACAAGCCGATGATCATAGTGGAAAATAATATCAGGTTGTGGGCTCAGGTTCTTAGTTAACAACAGGTGTTCTTGGTGCATGGCACAACGGACTAAGTAAGAAATTTAGCAACAGTATTCTTGCAATGGGTATGAGGCGCCATTAAATCATGGTTTTTCCATTATGGTGCGGTCTGATGGTCTAGTGATGAACCATCAATGCTTTTAAACCCATTTGGAGTGACAGTACAATGGTTATACCAACTTCCAACAGCTATATTGCTTCACCTCGGAGAAGTGGCCTATGTCATTGGTATGATATCTTGGTGAAGTTCAATTTCTACAAGTTTCCCATTCTGCGAGGTTCCCTCTAAAATATTATGTAGTCTGTCAATCTTAGCTCTCCTTTTACTTATTTTCCTAGCCTTTTTTCCAGTGATATTCATCTCGGGGGTTCTCTTCCCATTTTGATTCTTATTTTCCTTGAACATAGGTACTTTGCGCTGTTGAGATTCTTTTTTTTCTGGGACATGTGCTTCGGTCTTCTGTGAGCCTTCTGACATTCTTTTAGCTTCAACATCTAGGCCTCTAACGATAAGTGGCTTTGATCTGTTCTCTTGTTCTTTAATCAATTGCACAATCCTTCTGGTCATGAAATCAGTTAACACTTGTATCAGTTGTTCGAAAACTTTTTCTTCTTCTTTCTTTCTGTCTTGATCTCTCTCAATCCAAGGTTTTCCAAGTAACATAGTAAACGGGGCGTTGTCCTCAATAAACTTGATAATCTCAAAATATTCTTCTGTCAAAGTTTCATTAGCATTCATAGATATCTGAGTGAGATTTCCACATAGGGTCACCAGCTTTTTTCTAAAGAGTCCTATATCTCTTAGTGAAGGGATCATAGAAGGTCTTCCTATAGCTTCCCAAGTTCTCTTTGGCATGATTTTCACTGGTGTTTCTTCATCAAGAACATAGTCAATGTCGAAATCTCCTATTCTTACTTCAATGCATTCTTTTTCTTTAAATATCTCTGATAACCTAAAATTTTGGTGGTTATTCAGGGTCTCTTTCATGTGTAGTAATACTTTCTCACATTCCTTTTGAGATTCAGCTAATTCTAGAGCTATCTTAGGGTTTTCTTCATTCAGATTCATTCTTTCAAGCTTAGCAATCATTCTAGGGAAATCCAAAACTTCATGGTCCAAAGCTTTGCAATAGAGACAACCAAGTCTTCCACCCGAGCATTCTTTAGCTAGATGGCATGGTTTTATGCAACTGTAAAATAGGGTTAATCCTCTCTTTCTTGTAAATGATCCCCAACCTCTTCTGTAACTAGGATCATGGTAGCTAGCCTGCAAAAAATTCTTTCTAGGATCCTGCATCCATTGGTTAGTCCAAACATTCTTTCTATGCATAGGTATAACATATTTATCATTATTTTTACCAGATCTATTCATATCAAACCTTATTTCATATAACAATGCCCTAGTTTTCAAGCTAGGACAGATTCTATCAAGCATACCTAAATCAATATTTTAGAAACAAAAAATTTCACTTATCTTACTTTTACAGAGCATAAAGCTTCTAGATCTAAAAATTTTTAGTTGTTCTTACCTCTATCAGAGCACAGACCTTACAGATCTTACCTCTTTCTG
This sequence comes from Picea mariana, assembly GCA_032191745.1. Taxonomy (NCBI): domain Eukaryota; kingdom Viridiplantae; phylum Streptophyta; class Pinopsida; order Pinales; family Pinaceae; genus Picea; species Picea mariana. Next base: position 9,003 of record JASDQU010294311.1, on the reverse strand, counting down.
TAGATATGACCTCTTTTCTTCAGAAACTTCCACTTTAACCTTTCTTAGAGCACAAAGCATTCATATTTGACTTCTTTCCTTCAGATATTTCCTTCCTTGTTTAGCACAGAGCTTCCAACGTTTCAAGATGAATCTTTGCACAAGGATTTTTCTTTCTTAGTTCCCAGCATTCATAGTTTCAGTTCCTGGAAATAGAACCATTTTTTGGCACAGGGAAAAACCCAGGGTTCAATGCTACAACAACACACCAACAAAACCCTAACTACCGATCCTTTTGGCAACACCTGCGAAGCATATGAAGTCTCACCCAAGGTAGAGGTAGGGGTGGTTGAAGGACTCAAATGTCTGCAACCTTATATGGGACACAGATCTGTGATTCTAACACTTAACAGAGCACTTAGCAATTAATATTCATCAATATTCAGTTCTTAGTAACAGTGCAAATGTACCCTAATTACAGAGTATCGCAGTATGCAACCATATCCACCATCTAATAACACTTAACATAAAAGGAACACATCAGATCTAGCATATTCAAGCACTAAGCACATCCATATGGGTCGGATCTAACATTCATTCACATGATTAGGCATAAAGAAACATCGGGTCTATCTAACATTCATCACATAGAAACACATCGATACATTGCACAAAGCAGAGCAACACAGCATGTACGTGGTTCACCCCCACCCTAGGGATATCTCCACCAACTCTTCTTCTTTATTAGTGTCTTCAATTGGTTACAACACACAGTCACCAAAAACCCTTCTGCACACAGGACAGAAGATCTGTGCAGCTTGCTAGATCCTTATTCCTTGTGTTGTAGCACAAAGCCTTCTCTAATCTCTATAATAAATTGCACTTAGCTCTGTAACCCTTCTACAGTCATGCATAGAGAACTACTAGCACTTATCTTACATCACATAGATAGGCTATTGTCCCCTTACTTACTTCACCTAGACATCTATTTATACATACAAAAGTGGGCCTATGTGTGGCGTGAACCCATGGGCTAACATCCCTTTCCCATTACATTGTCCCAAAACCCAAAAAGGGGCCCGAAAGTGGGTCGAGATCCCATGATATCTTCTTCGTCTGGCACTCCATCTTTGACCGGCTGTCGAAATCCCAAAAGAAGTCAAATATGACCAAGTGTTCCTCGAAACTTGGTCAAGGGCCAACAACTACCAACAGGCGATGCATCTTCCTCGAGCGGAGGAACCGCCCCCCTTCAAGGTACAAATCAACTTCAATATTCCTATATTTGAAGGTCAGATAGATTCAGACGTTGTAGAAAATTGGTTGAATCTACTTCATCAATATTCAGTTCTTAGTAACAGTGCAAATGTACCCTAATTACAGAGTATCGCAGTATGCAACCATATCCACCATCTAATAACACTTAACATAAAAGGAACACATCAGATCTAGCATATTCAGCACTNTTCAATATTCCTATATTTGAAGGTCAGATAGATTCAGACGTTGTAGAAAATTGGTTGAATCTACTAGAAGGGTATTTTATGTCCATAACTTTTCGAATAGAGAAAACATTACTTTTGTGCTCCTCAAAGTTGTTCCCCATGTCAACTATTGGTGGGAAAATTTATGTGAGAAAAACAAAACAAGGTAACCCACATTCTTTACAGTTGTGGCCACCTGGGAATCCTTTAGGGATTCTATTAACGAACAATACTACCCTGTCGAAAGTTATCACGAATTGTATACCAAATGGTCCACACTGCAGCAAGAAATAGACCAAGCAGTACCATAGTTCACAAATATATTCCATACCTTGTGCACCAAGCTGGGTATCAAATTTTTGGAGCTACATCTAATGATCAAGTATCACGATACTCTACATAGATACATCCAGACTGAAATGTAATTTCTATACATCACATCCTTGGGCACGACCTACCGTTATGCCATTAAAATCGAGAAAAATCCCAAACAAAAGACGCGACAATTTGGGCCTGGGAACCCCTCATAGAAAAATTCAGGAAAGGGAAGCCCCAACCCACAGAAAAAGGGACATATAAAATATGGGTAGTATCAGGAAAACTATTCCAAGCCACAAGTAAATAAGGACACAAGAAAGACAAAGAAATATATCGGGAAGTGGTGCAACTTCCATAAGATCCCTTGGCATAACATTGTTGATTGTCTCTCAAAGAAGCCATTGGTGGCCGAAGTGAAATCCTCTAAATCAGATGTGGGTTCTGAATCTAAGTCAGAAACAAATAGGGGAAGAAGGATCATTTATGTGGAACCTGGTGCCACCATTTCTACCACCAAGCTCCAACCTGGTGAACTAGATGAGCCAGAAGAAGTTGGGTGCCTCTTCCATTCACATATGTGGGTAAAAGGCACCTCATTGCAATTCATCATTGATAGCAATAGCAAGAATAACCTCATCTCATCAGAGGTTTTCAAGCACCTGGCCCTACCGACAATACCGCACCCACAACCCTACACCATTGTATGGCTCTGCCAAGGAAGTGATCTCCATGTCATCCAACAATTTTCGATTGTTGTACAACATCAAGCCTTTAAAAGAAGAGGTATTGTGTGATGTTGCTCCTCTCGAAGTTTGTAATTTTATTTTGGGCCAACCTTATTTATGGAAACTTCATGTTGTATATGATTCTAGGCCTCATAGTCTTATTATTTCTTTGAACAGAAAATTGTACAGGATACTGGATGCAGTCCCTCCTAGTGCTATTTCCTTGATCTCTGCCAAGCAATGTAGGAAGGTCATCTCTCAAAATGGGAAATTTTTATTTTTCGTTATTCTCTCTCAGAGTCAATGAAATATCACAGCCACATCCAGGGCCTCCACAGTTGATCTCTCTACACAACATAAGCAAGAGGATGAGGTTGTGGAAGAATACTCTGATATATTATCTTCTCCTATCAGGGTACCTCTACATTGCCAGGTCAACCATCCCATCGATCTAACCCTAGGCCCACCACTACCCAATGGGATAGTCTACCGCCTCTCTCTGTTAGAAAGCGAGGATATCATGAGGAAGATCCAAGAACTACTCCACAAGGAGAAAATATATCCCAAATCATCGACTTGTGGGAGCCCAATCATGCTGCTGCAAAAGAAATATGAGACCTGGAAACTTTGCATTGATTATCGAGCCCTGAATAAAATCACATTCTGAAACTAGTACGATTCCCCGAATTGATGACCTCCTTGATCAGCTCATGAGGGCCAAATACTTGAGTAAGATTGATGTGAAGCTTGGCTACCACCAGGTCTCAATAGAACAGAAAAATGTATGGAAGACCAACTTCAAGTAAAAATAATGTCTTTTTGAATGGTTGGTCATGGCCTTTGGTTTGAAAAATTCTCCAACAAAATTTTATGAGGATGATGGACAATATCTTACGACCTTTCACCAATACTTTTGTAGTGGTGTATCTAAATGAAATCCTCATTTACAATGTTATCACTCAGTAATTTCTCAGGATGAAGAAGAAATTGGTAGAGGTAACTACACAACCACTTTGGATTCAAGAATCTATCCCTCCTAGACTTAGAGAGGGATCTCTATGTATGATTTAGCTTTGTTTGGATTAGAACGTTAGGCTAGTTAGAAAGTAGAGGGTTGTTTGTTTGTTTTGAATTGTTTGTTTGGAATAGGGGAAAATGGAGTCATAGTTCAGAGATGATCACAAACCAGGTCTGACAGGCTAATATTGCAAGCCAAGGTAGGCAAATTCATTGGATCCTCAAAAATTAGATGTATGGAAAAGATGAAAAGGTCTAGCAATCCAATAAAAAACAGAGAAATTAGGAATTATGAATTCAATATTCAGTGGAAAACAAAGAAATTATTCCAATCCAGAGTGTTATAACCCTAAATTGCACCATACATGCACACCTGGCATCTGGCCCTCTTGCTTGCTATTTTTGCCAAGCCATCATTGAGCAACTCTTATTAAAAAACATATTTTTGAAGATGTATGCACCCTGCACCACTACTGCCCATGTACACATGCTTGTTGCACCATTACAGCTCATGTACATATGCTATATGTGCCATTATATCCTGTGTATACCCACAAATGTTGCAAAAATTAAAAAGTTCCAAGGAATTAGTTGAGATTACGGGCTATTAGGCAGTTTCCCAACTGTTCCACCGCCTATAGCCTGTCACCCAACCAAATAACCATCCTTTTTTCATATAAAAGGAGAATTTTGGGTCTCATTCAAAATCTAAAAATAAGAATAGTGAAACTCTGCCCATTTCACATTCTCCCCTTGCCAAAAGAATTTGAAGCAACATTGTGGGTTTTGAGCCAGAATTCCCTATTTTTTCCTTTTTCCTCCATAGCAAGCCTAATCCATTCCCTAGAGAGAGATGAAGAGGAGAAAGATACATGGAAGCGTAGTTGGAGCTTGGTGAAGAGGATCCCAGACCAGGTTCAAGGAGCAGTCGCCGATCTCATTGTAAGTAAACTTTGGAATTCTAATAAAAGAAGTACTTTTTCAGTCCCGCCATATTATGTGTTCAATCTTTATGTTTGATTCATGTTTTATTATGACATTTAACACACTAATTCATATATGAGATGCATTTTCATAGTTCTTTGTTTGTCTGTTTGTGAATGCAGGTCAGCCTTGGGAGGATACTTGTAGTCGAGGAGCAATCAAACACGAAAGGATAGACACCGGACGTGGAGGTTAAGATAGAGTTACCAACTCTTTTTATCTTGTATTTCTTGTATTAATGTGGGGTATAGCTAGGGTAGTCTAAAGAGTGGGAGACTTTTAGATGGATAGATATGCCTACATGTTGAACCCTAGTGTAGTCCATAGGGGGGGGTTCCCGCTATATCAAAATTGGTGACCATACTGGGGAAGCCTCTAGGGTTTTAGGGGACATTTTTGGGTGTTTTAATTGGTTTGGTTACCTTTTTGAGTTTTATGTAAGTTTTTAAGTCTTTAAGGGATTATGATCTGCCATACCAGTACTCCCTGCCCTATCATTCTACCTATTAGTTTTCTTTTTTTGAGAATTTTCAAAGGTGTATGCAGCCTGTAGTAGGTATGCACGGGTACATACATGCCCTACTTGAGGACAACCCACGTACATATGCATTCTTATTAAGTGTCAGTAGTGTGCCTGTGTCAATAAATGTTTTCTACAAGAAGAAGTAGTCAACCTCTTCCCTGATTGAAGTCATACTTCTCTGGAGTTTCTTGATCTAGTACTGGTCTCTGTTGTTACAGTCTTTAGCTTGGGTTTGAAATCAATTTGTTATATTTTTAAATATTGTTTGTGTTTCCTAGCTTTTTAAACTTATTTTTAGCTTGAAATTTTAAGAAAATGAGTTGCATTTTGAAAAAACATACCCCTCATGGTCGGGGGGGGCATGAATCGTGTATTCATCAGCTTCTTTTAGAATATTTTGTTACTTCGGCTTTCATTGGAAGAAAATATAAAAAAAAAAACTTCGTTTGTTAGGTCTCTTTCTTTCTTGGCATCTGCTTTGCATTGTTATTTGAAAAAGAAAAATAAATTAGCAAAATGTTGTGTTTTCTTCGCATCTTAAAAGAATTTCAAAAGAAAAACAAGAAAGATAAACCTTTTTTACTAGTGTTCTTATAAGTTTATTTTTTCACAAGAGTCTTAACAACATCAGTTGCACTACCACACCTTTTGAGTAAATCAAGTTGTAAAAAGAACTCTAATTTAAAATCAACTAGACTTTATGTTTGTAGGGTCAATCAACTAGTCTAGGCTAGAGCCTTGAATTAGGTTGGAGAGGAAAATCTTCAAGGCTTACAAACAAACATTGGAGTCAATTCTAGGGAGTGTAAAAGGTCCAATAAATGTGAAAGTTATTCGGGACCCCCCTCTAACATAGGGGCTAAACATCAGGTCATGTGCAGAAAGGTAGCAGAGATAACCCCTCCAAAGCTGGACCAAGTGTATTGGGGAACACATATTGAGGAATTTTCGTGGGATGTTGTTGGTTGCATTTTCCTACAAAGCTTTATGGGCCCTGAATCCATTTGGGGTCCTCAATTGTCTTCTGGAACACTTTCTTTTGATACCCTCGGTAGGTTTTGGGCTTAGATACCCTGCTCATTTCCATCCACCCGACTGTCGATTGTATCTGCCTAGTCATTGTTCACGAGATGGAAAATTAGTTGCCTTTATTTTAGGGACCTACACAGGTGACTGCGGGGGTATACCGTGGTACCTAGGGCAGATGTCGGGGGACACTTTGTAGAGTATACCTAGAGGGTGATTCCATGTTCGAGTTGCACTTGCATCGGTAAGTTGATCTAGTGTTGGATGGCGTAACTGTTCTTCCTACTAGATAGTTCTCTTCTTGATTTTCCTTTAAGAACTTTTAGTGTGTACTCTATGCTCTCTATTTTTCCATAGTTAGTTAATCAGTCATTTATTTTGGTCTCTGACCTAGGGTGGTAGACCACCCACTCCATCGGTCATGAGAAATTTTTGGTCTTCCACTTAGAAACATGGAGCCACCTCTTTATAGGCATTGTTTTTATACCACTGGTTTGCCAAATTCAGTATGTGAGACTTTTACAGACTTGAACAATGTCGCAAGGGGAGAAACTGTGCATAAGATATTCATGGCTAAAGTTACTGATGATACCTACCAAGGAACCCCTTCACAAGGAGATTCTTGTGCTTTTCCTTTCTTCGGAAACGTTGGTGTCCCTTTGATGGCCACTTTGTACATTCCTAGATTGAATGTGGGACTACCGGTTTGGTTGGGCACCATTCCAAATGTCTCAAATGATCTTGACACTTATCAGTTAAGCACCTTATGTCATGGGCACCATGTTGGCGTTCCTTTGTCAGCAAGGTCTTCTCCTCCTCCTTCTCTTGCCCCTGGTGAAAGGACAGTTACTAGTAACTGAAATTTTAGATGAAGTAGAAAGAGGACGAATAGGAAGAAGAAATCACCAACCCTTGCATGTCATGTTCGAGATAGGTCAACAACCTCTGCAAGTCATGTTGAAGAAAAGCACCCAGCCTCTGCAAGTCATGTTTGGGGCACGTGCATCGTCAATGCAATTCATACGAGTGATATATCACCAACCTCTATGATTCATGTTGGAGATAAGTCATCAACCTCTGCTAGTCATGTTGAATACCAACACCCAACCTTTGCAAGTCATGCTAGGGGAAAGCACCCAGCCTCTGCAAGTCATGCTGGGGGAAAAAGTCCAGTCACTATTAGTCATACTGGAAATAGGTATTTAACTTCTATGAGTCATGTTATCGACCCATCACCAACCTTTGCAAGTCATGTTGGAGATGTGCAACCAACTACTGCTAGTCATGATGGGGGCATTGATTCTATTGAGAAACCTAGACGGATAGGATGTAAGCCTAAATTCCCTTGTAATACTTGCAAGGGAGATCACCTTACTCATTTATGCCCTGGCCTTCCATAGGTACGAATATTGTGTTCCCTATTTGCAAGATCTTTTGATTTTGAGTCTTTATAGGTTTCCTCACAGTCTATTCAGCCATTAGTTGAGAAATTGGTCATGTCGATGGAGTCATTAGCTGATCCTCCTCCTCTTTTGGGGGGTGAGGTGCCTTTATACCATGTAGTCTCATATCCTATTCAACCATTGGTTGAGAAAGTGGTCATGTCGATGCATTCATCGGCTGATCCCACTCTTCTTTTGGGGGGTGAGATGCCTTTAGACCATGTTGTCTCACAACCTATTCAACCACTGGTTGAGAAAGTAGTCACATCGATGCAGTCCTTAGCTGATACCACTCTTCTCTTGGAGAGTGTCAAGTCTACCAAAGTGGTCATGCCATTGCAATCTTCAACTAGTCCCACTCTTCTCTTGGAGACTGATGTGTCTACTGACTATGTTTTTAGCATTTCCAGTTTAGTACTTTCAGAAATAGAGGGCATTTTTCTCACTTCAAGCACACCCACTCCAAGCCCTAGGATGGTTTCCTTTGATTGGAATGACCTTGTTGATCCTCATATTCCTTCTTCCGCACCCTTTCAAGTAAGGGTTGAAGTTAATTCAACAAACATTTATAGATGTATTGTGGATGAAGGATCCTCTGCAAGTATTTTATCCTCCTTGGTTTGGAAATTCTTGGGATCTCCCAAGCTTGTGTCTTCTTCACATGAGTTTTTGACTTTTGACAGATGCCCTAGTGAATATTTGGGGGTTCTTCCTAAGTTTCCTATATCGTTAGGTGGGAATATTGTCCTTGTTCATTTTATAGTGGTGCAAGGCCCATTAGATTTCAATATGCTTCTCGGGCGTGATTATGTATATGCTATGAACGTTGTGGTGTTTATGCTCTTCCGAGTGATGCATTTCCCTCACAATGGAAGCATTTTCACTATTGACCAAATGACATATAATAATCACCATCCTAATTTGACATTAGTTCAGCCCGCCCCTTTATATGTTCCTAGTGTTCATGTAGAATCTACCCTGCCATGGGTTAATTATGTGGCGTCTTATCCTCGGTGTTCAATTGCTTTTGAGTAGGAACCTATGCAATCATGTTTTCCATATCAAGACTTGGTATCGAAAATTGATCCATTGGTTTATCCAATGGGGGCATGGGATCCCTTGTTTCCCCCTCTTTGTCCAAGTGATCTTGAGTCTTCTTCTGAGTCCGATCTCATTATTTGTAGATACTCAAGCCCTCGTGCTTGTGATTCTTCATTGATAGACTCTACCAGTCCTGGCCAGAGCCTCCATTGTCATATGGAATATGGTCAATTTACTTCACCCTTTGGGACTGTCGACCCTTGTGTTCAAGGATAAATTCGTGAGTGCAGACACAAACCAATCTCCCCAGATCCACCTGGATCTGGAACAAACTGTGACAGAATACTACTCTTTCCCTAGTTCTAAAGTATTGAATGGACAAGAGAAGAAGGATGATGTACTTACTTTATGAAAGCTCTCCTTATCTCTGTTGATCCTCGCTCTGCTACGATGCTCTTGCGTCG
>JASDQU010294306.1:2312-12575 GCA_032191745.1 Picea mariana | reverse complement strand
GATAATGAAGTCGAAGTCATCGACTGTGAGCATTGTCTTCAGCTTCGACTTACTCACTTTGGACTTCTTCCGCAATGTGGGTTTCATGGGGGAAACCTTTCTTTTTTTGAATGTCTCTGCCTCTTCAAGGGGGTTCCTAGGCAGTGTTACTTTGCCCTACTTTTGCTTGTCTTCTTCCACTTATTTCTCTTCTTTTTCCACTTCATCGTCTCCTCCTCTGCTAGGTGAATCTGATGCAGTCTCTTCTGATGTGCTGTCTATTTCCTGTACATCTTCCTTCTTTTTCTTCTTGCTGCTGCTAGGTGCATCATACTCTTCGCGAGTAACCACCAGACTTCCAATGAGGTTGGGGCCAGAAAATTCTGCCTGGTCGAGTGGTATAAGGAACTCTGTAGGCCATTCCTTAGTGATTTCTTCTAGGTCCTCCTCTGTGAGCTTGTAGTAAGACTGAAGATCTTCTTTAATTTCATCTGCGTGCGCAGTAATATAAATAAAATGCCTATCTGCGTGGAACTTCATAAGGGGCTTGAAATTGTCCAGGGTGTTCGGTGTCATACAAGGGAGAGACTCAATAGCCCTATTTAGTTGCAGGTAGTTGGTATAGAGTATTGCGTTCGACTACCATTGTTTCCCCATATCGCTCGAATACTAGAGCGTGGTGAACTTCGCAGCTAATGGTTCGAACGACTCAATGTTAGGGAAGGTCGCACCTTCCGGCATATCCCAAGTAGTGAATGCCATGAGGATCAATAGCCAGCTAAAATGGAACTCATAGCCCTGATCCTGAGCTTCACGACAATCCAGTTCTAACTGATTGACTAGGTAATTGGCTGAGTTCATCTGTAGTCCTTCCACGCATTTTCCTGTGAGGTCAATGACAAACCCTGTGACCTGTGTGGGTCTGTTCTTTCGGACTAGCTTACCATAAATCAACTAGAAAGAAAAGCGCACTATGCCATTCTGAATGGAGGCTACCTTGTAGCCTCGCATCCCTTTCTCTACATCGTCGTAGGTGTCTTTGATCTTCTGTGCCAGGGTGCGGCCTGTAGCTTTCCCTGGATACAACTCTTGTGGGTTTGGTCCCTACATGCTTAATCCGGTGATCCTATGGATCAACGCCGGATTAACGATGATGCGTCTGTATAGCCATAGATACCCACCATGGAATAATGACAGCAGGAGCTTAATGCACGCATTAACCTTTTGGTGCCTTCCAAAATGTGGTATCTTCATCACATTCAAGACAGTGGACCTTGCGATGTCCATAGTCCACTACTGGGGGATGATCTTCGATTTCTTCCCTTTGGTCTTAGTCAAATATTTGTGAGGTGTGAGCATGCCATAGCTCTTGCAGTCTCCTAGGTTATAGTCACTGATCTTAGAGGTTGGAATCCTCTCCAACTGCAGTCTGACTTCTTGTATTTCCTTCAGGAGGTATGCAGTGATGACTGTGTAGTCAAAGTCCCTCGGGACACTATCACGATTCACCACACCGGCCAGAGGTGGGATGTAGTCGGGTAGGATGGATGGAATTAGCTTCACATTTGCCAAGTCATTACGATGCTTGGTTCTTTTCCTGGTCATAGCTCGGGATGGTCTAGATCCACAAGCAGTCGACGGGGAGGCTTGCACTCCTCTCATCGATGAGGCTTGGATGCATGCAGACATCACCTTCTCGACCATGATGTCTATTAGAATCTCTTCAACAAATTTTTCTATTGCGCTAATTTCATCCGTCATGCACACTCGAGATCTGATATCTCAGGTCGGTAAACAATACTCAATGTAACAGAATGGATGGCGAGGTCTCAATGATCACTGCATGAAATCAACTAGTTCTCTGCGGGCTCGGATAATCACAATTGTCAAAATTTTTCTTGGTGCAATGCTCGATGGGATAAATAGATAACACTCTAACAATTTATTTCAATGGGTCACAAAGCCTTATTCAATGCAATTCCATCCATTATGGCATGGTCCCAACTGCTTTCCTAACCGTTCGAGAGCATCGATCGAACGATCAATGGTCATATTTCTTTTTCATGGTGAAGTGTCATTCTGTGTTGTACTAATATTCCAGCGAAGTTCAAATTTTGGAAACCTTCCTTCTGTGAAGTTCTTTATTTAGCTTCTTGTAATTTTTCTAACTTACCTTTCTTCTTGTTGAGCTTTCTAGCCTTTTTTCCTATAATTTGAGTGACTGGGTTCCTCTTCCCATTTTGATTCTTATATTCTCTTGGCATAGTAACTTCGCGCTGTTGACGATCTTTCATAGGGTTCGAGTGTAATACTTTCTATTTTTGTCTGGGATAGGTGATCTGTTTTCCTGTGTGGACGGGTTCTTCAAGTCTGTCTATGTTCTTTCAGCTTCGTCATCTAGATCCCTGATTCTTAGCAGCTTCGACTTGTTCCCTTGTTCTGCTATCAAGTGTGCTATTCTCCTAGTCATGAAATATGTTAATTCTTTCTTTTTATGTTCTAGGGCTTCCTCTTCTTGTTTCCTTCGCATCTGATCTTTCTCAATCTAGGTTTTTTCTACCAAAATAGCAAATGGGGCGCTTTTCTCAACAAACTTCACAATCTCAATTCTTCTTTTGTCGAAGTGCCATGAGAACTCATATATGTTTGGGTAAGTCTTCGACATACGGTTATCAACTTTCCTCTAAATAATCACATTCCTCCTAATGAAGGAACCACAACAGGGTTTCCCAAAATTTCCCAAGTTCTTTCTGTCATGATATTCACCCGTGTTTCCTCATCCAGGACATAGTCTATGTCGAAGTCTCCTATTCTTGTTTCTATGTACCCTTTCTCTTTTAATACCTTTGATAAGTTGATATCTCTGTGATCATTCAAGGTTTCTTTCATCTGTAGTAATATAGTCTCTGATTCTTTCTGGTGTTCTATCATATCCTTAGTTTCTTGGCCCGTCTCATAGTTTTCTTGTTTCATATTCATCTTTTCAACTTTAGCAATCATTCTAGGATAATCCAAAACTTCATGGTCCATAGCTTTACAACGAAGACAACTAGGTCTTCTACCAGGGCAGTCCTTAGCAAGATGTCCCAGTCTTCTGCAATTGTAACAACGGGTTTATCCTCTCTTTCTCCTAAATGATCCACAACCTTTCATGTACTGCGCACTGGGATCATAGTAAATAACCTACAAAAAATTATTTCTAGGATCCTGCATCCATTTGTTAGTACACACATTCTTTCTATGCATAGGGATACTATACCTTTCATTATTTCTATCAGATCTCTTCATATCAAATATTCTTTCTTCTAATTGTGCCCTAGTTTCCAGACTAGGACAAAATTTATCAAACATACCTAGATCCATTCTTTCGAAACAAAAATTTTCACTTATCTTACCTTTCTTAGAACACAAAGCTTCAATATATTACCTCTTTTCTTCAGATCAAACTTCTCTTCTTAGCACAGAGCTTCACAAGTCAAGTAGAATACTGCGCACTAAAGCAATAGATCCACACACAAAGCTTTCTTTTCTTCAGTTCCCAGCAATCATGGTTTCAGGTCCCGACAACGGAACCATTTGTTGGCACAAGGGCAGACCCAGGGTTCAACGCTTCAACAACGCACCAACAAAACCCTAACTACCAGCCATTTCGGAAACACCTGCGAAGCAGATGAAGTATCACCCGAGGTAGAGGTAGGGGTGGTTGCAAGACTCAAATGTCTGCAACCTAGCTGGGACACAAATCTATGATTACACTACTTAACAAAGCACTTAGAACTTAACATTCATCAGTAATTAACCCTTATTCACATCGCAGATCTAAACCCTAGTTATAGAACAACATAGTATTCAACCTGATCTAACACATCTAAGCACTTAGCATATGGAAAGAGATCAGATCTATCATTCATTCACATTACTAAGCACTAAGCTATCATACCATATGCATCATATATAGACACTAAGCATAAATCACATCACTAACATACAACCATAATGCACAAAGCAACCATAACATAGGATATACGTGGTTCACCCTAGTGTGGGGCTACATCCACCAACTCTTCTCTTCTTTATTATCTTCTCTCAATATTCTACAGGCATAGAGCCACCAGAACCCACTCCGCATAGGACAGGAGATTTGTGTGCACCTCGCTAGATCCTCCTTCCCCGAGCTAGGTTTAAGCACAAAGACTTCTTACAATCACTTGCACTTAGCTCTGCAAGTCTCAACATACACTATGCACAAAGCCTTCTCACAATCACATATATAAAACTCTAGAACTTAGCACATTGGCCTCTTCCTACATCACCTAGATATATATTTATACATTATAAAATGGGCCTAAACATGGGTAAACCCATGGGCTGACATCCCATACCTGTTACATAAACCCTAATCCCAAAAAATTCCCCAAAAAGGGGCCGAGATCCCGCGATATCTGCTTCGACTTGTGCTCCGCCTTCGACCAGCCTGTCGAAGTCCCAAAAGAGGTCAAATATGACCGAGGATCTCCAAAACTTAGTCAAGGGCCAAAACACACCCTATAATAAGGACAAACCTTAATATTCAAGTAATTAATATGCCAGTGAGTAACTACTTGATGATCCTAGGAAGAGATTGGCAAGCTTTGACAGGTGGATACCTCTCACTCGACGAGACACACTTATTCATTCCTTGGAATGGTAAAAACATCACAATTCTTAGAGAGGGAAGGATTTCACCTTACATAGAAAGTGTTCCAAAACCTAATGTGAATTATATTGAAGAGGACCTAGGGGTGTATTCCATCTTTACCGAGGAGGACAACACTTCCTTGGAACAAATTGACTTAGACGATGGTATGTGGCATATGCACTTTGATGGTTCATGCTCTAATGAAGGAAACATAGCTGGCATTATCTTGTACTCTCCTGTGGGGAAAATTCATAACTTTTCTTATAGATTAGAGTTTGCTTGCACAAACAATGTCACTGAATTCAAAGTTTTATTATTAGGCATTGAAAATGCCTATAATCCGGGTTGTGGTCACCTTACAGTTTTTGGGGATTCCGAGCTTGTTGTGAACCTTGTATGTAAGATATAATTCCCTAGCAACAAGTTGATGAAATGATACACCCAAATTGTTTGGGCACTTATCTCAAACCTACTATATTTCAACATTACTCATGTTAAGTGGGAATTGAACTCAATGGTTGATCGGTTAGTTGTTTTTGCAGCCTCTCCTAATAGACAACTTATACCTCAAAGAACTGATTGTACTTTTCAATCTTTATATCGTCCACACATCCCTGACAATATAGAATCATGGCAGATCTTCCCTAGTGATGAGAGCATGTGTGCTTTCATTCAAAATGAACCTTATAAGCCTAAGGAAATTATATCAATGGAAGATAACAAGATTCCTAAGGGCTTGACTCCTCTAGAAATTTCATTTTCATTGAGTGAGGTAGGCAACAAAGAGAAACATAAAGAAGAGGAGTCGAAAAGGAAGGTGGGTGAAACCATCTCCTTGAACATTGGAACACCCAAGTCCCCAAGGAATGTTAAAATAGGTGCCCAACATAACTTTAGATACCCTGTAAAAAATCCCCCTTTTTATATTTCTTTAAAGATTATGGATAAGATTGCCCATTATTGCCTCATTGACGATGGTTCATGCCCAAGTGTAATGTCGAAGATTATTATAGAAGAGCCAGGCTTTTCTTGTACAAATGAAAATGCCAAAGGCATGCTCTTTTATAATAGTCTACAACAAATGACCATAGGTGAAATCAAGGATGTCACCTTGGTTTTGTGTGTGCACTGTTGGCACAAGGGCATACCCAGGGTTCAATTCTTCAAAAACACACCAACAAAACCCTAACTACCAACCCTTTCAGCAACACCTGCGAAGCAGATGAAGTCTCACCCAAGGTAGAGGCAGGGGTGGTTGCAGGACTCAAATGTTTGCAACCTAGCTGGGACACATATATGTAATTACACTAATAAAAAAGGTCTTAGTAGTTAACATTCATCAGTAATTAACCCTTATTCACATTGCAGATCCAAACCCTAGTTATAGAACAACGCAGTATTCAACCAGATCTAACACATCTAAGCACTTAGCGTATGGAAAGAGATCAGATCTAGCATTCATTCACATTACTAAGCACTATGCTATCATAATAGATGCATTATATATCGACACTAAGCATAAATAACATCATTAACATACAACCATAATGCAAAAAGAAATCATAACACAGGATATACGTGGTTCACCCCAGTGTTGGGCTACATCCACCAACTCTTCTCTTCTTTATTATATTCTCACAATCTTCTACAAGAACAGAGCCACCGGAACCCCGCTTAAGCATTCGATAGATGATCAGGTGATTTATTTCCTTGAAAATAACATCTTTTCCAGATTTGGTCTTCCTTTGGAAATTATTATAGACAATGGTCCTGCTTTTATTTCTGCTAAGCTGACCCAATTTTTAGCTAAGTTGGGGGTTAAACATTTCACCTCATCATCTTATTATCCCCAAGGAAATGGGCAGGCCGAGGCTACCAACAAGAATCTGGTGAGAATCGTCAAAAGGCTCATCGAAGATAAGCCTCGTCAATGACACACTCTCCTCACTTATACCCTTTGGCCATATCGAACCACCACCAAGGTGAGCACTGGTTGCACTCCTTTCTAGCTTGTTTATGGTCAAGAAGCCATTCTTCCTACTGAGCTGGAACTTTCCTCCTTAAGGATAATGCTACAGATCGAAGAATTAAATTCTTCTGATGTTTCAAAAAGGATGAATGCACTCCTAGATTTAGAGGAGAAAAGGATGTTTTCCTTGGGTAATATAAAAAGGTGACAATAGAGTGTAAAGAAGTATTTCAACAAGAGTGTAAAGACTGTCAAATTTAAAGTCAATGAGAAAGCATTGTTGTGGGATTCAGCTCATGATGATAGGGGAAGACACTTAAAGTTTAAAAAATTATGGTTAGGTCCTTTAAAGATTGCTTTTGTCCTGGGTACAAACTCTTACATTCTAAAATATTTACAAGAGCAATTGTTTTCCTACAACACTAACGGTTCTCACTTAAAACACTACATGGAATCAACTTGAAGAGTTTAATGTTGTTTGGATTGTTCTGTATTTTAGTAGTTCAATTTTGATTTCATTTTAGTAGTTTTCATTTCTGCTTTTACAGTAGTTTTATATTCTGCTTTCATTTCTTCTATTTGCATTTTTGTCATTCCATTTATGCTGTTTTAAATTTTGCATTTCATTTCTGTTATGACATTTCTTTCTTTTGTTCTTTTTTTATTTCAATTTTTGGTCAAGAATAAAATGTTGGATCAGTTCTTCCATAGCAACACTTCTGCAAGGTATTGTTAGTCAATAACAATCAAGATTACATGGCTGTTATGATGTCCCCCTTGAAGGAATCATTGAATTTGTTATCTGCTTTCACTGTTGTCTTATGATATAGTTGGTTACTTCTCGCTTTTGCTTTCCATTTCTTCATCCATTTTGAGATTCAAAAGAGCAAGTCAAAAAAAATTTCTCCTTGAAGTTAAGAGAAAATTCTGGTTGAATGATTATGCATACGGGTATTAACCCCCTCATACTTAACACTTTCCATGAGTTATTCCCAAATTCCCGGTCATTTTCCCATTAAATCCGCTCACTTCCCCCTATTGCATAATCATTCTGATTTATATCTTCTTGATTTGATGTTACTTGGTATGAGAAACCATACATTCTGAGTTCTTAATATGTTGGAAACAAATTTCCCTGTGGATTCGCCAATTTGTTGATGATTAAAATTACAAAGAGGAATTTTGCTCGCAAAGTATTGCTAAATCCCTATTATTTAAACTATGCTAATAATATAATACTAGAAGGTGGGACCCCCTTGTAGTCTGGAGGCTCGAAGATAGTCATATCACACATTTTATGTTTCTCTTTCGATGCTTCTTACAGGGTCCTATATAGTTGACAGTGCAATCATGGTTTCATTTTAGATATAGTAACAAGTTGATGATGCATTTTATGGGAGGTTATGCTATTTAAAGCTTTATTTTTATGTTATGATTGGCATATATTTACAGTTTCTATGTTTAATCATGTCACCATGTTTTATTACCTGGATACACATACACAAGAAATATGTTAGTAATGACATAACCAAAACAAAGAGAAGAAACTCATGGGAACAATCCTAAAAGAAAAGGCCTATGTTTAAGCTATGTTAAAGGTTATGTGCAAATGGAAATATAAAACATGTTAGTGTTAGTCCTAAGTATTATATGGTTGGTAAGTGGCTATGCGATTTTTCATTTGAGTTATTTTGGGGCACATGTGATATTGCAAGGCATATGGTATGGCATGAAAAGTTAGAAAGGGTTAATGTGAATGTTTTGGGTGGCACATTTGGCAAGGAATATTGTCACAAGTTTCAAAGGTTTGGAAATTGATTACATGGTTTAAATGATATGGTGAGTGTTGTTTGTCTTGTACTTCGAAATTGAATAGAAGAGGAGATGGAAGCGACGTGCAGTAAATGCACGTCACTACATACTCCCCCCATTAGGTCGTCACCCTAGTATGGTTCTTGTTGCATTTTTATCTGCTGGTGGTTAAGCTCTGCAATTCAGGCTTGGGAAGAAAACACTCGGTCAAATATGATCTGTATTTATGCATAAATGCAACATAACACATACATAACCATAAATACAAAGATGCAACATAAATAACACTTCATTTCAATAATATCAAAGAATTGAAATTTGTTTACAGATAGAGTGGAAATAAACTAGCTAAGGCGCTGGTATCTTATCTCTGAGAAGAGATGTGGCGGCTATAGGCCTTTGAAATTTGTGTTACAATGAGGCTCGAAGGCCTATATATTATTAAGAAACAATGGAAAACCCTAAACATCCAAAAACCTAACCCTAGGAGATGAAACGCCAGAATATGGGTCTCGTCAGGGTAAATTGGTACATCAATTTCTCGGGGTAGTAACTTTGGCATATTATCTTCGTTTGATGCACATGATACATCGTTAGTAAGATATATCTGAGGACTACAACTATTGACAATGACTATTTAGGTTTAGGTCCCAAAAAACGTCGTTTAGGGCCTCAAAACGACTCAGGAAGTTTAGGACCCGAAAAACTGCCAAAAATAGTAAATTGTGCTCCAATTAAGGAAAATGAAAAACTGAAAGAAACAATGGTGGGGGTCCAAGTGGAATAGGTGGGTGGCCACCAATATCCACCTGGATCAAGCTCGCCCTTTTAAGCTCTCGGTTACAACTATGGTTCTTTTTCACCCCATCCATGAATTACGCTCTGTGTATGAAAGAACAATGGCTCAGTGATGCTTGGGTTTGTGTTTTCTTGAGAATTGAAATTGTGTGAATGCCTCTGGAATGATTGTGTAATTGTTCTGATTGCAAGTAAAAGAATTGGTTTTGGTTGAGTTGTGCATTCGCTGGTTGCTCTGTTGGTTAAAATCGTGGTGGGTCTCTGTGGATTTTTAATGAATATGGGTATTATCGCTCTGTGTTTTAATGGTGGAGGGTTTCACTCTGTGTATGATTTATGGTTGCTTCCTCATAGTCATGAGTGTAGCCCTATCCAGTCATGTTCAGACTGCCATTTGGTTGCTGTGTATTTTTCCATAGTCATGGCCGCGGGCTCAGTGTCTTGGCACCAAAATATTTCAAGAATCAGTCTTAAGGTGGCCATAACGTCGATATATATGATTTATGGTTTTTGGGTGATATAAGTTATGCCTCAGGTTATGTGTTCTGGGTAACCGTCACTGTCTAGTGGACACTTGCTTCTCCTCTGCAAATGCAAGACACACTATGTGCATCATTTTTCTACCCTACCCATCATTGTTTCCTCCGTGACTAACTGTTGTGCCATTGCCTAGACCGAGAGTTATAAGGAACCCTGTGGTTTCTACTATGCTTGTATCGAAGGGTATTTGCCTATGGTTGATATGCCTCTGAGGACCTCCAGTTCTCTGTGCTATTGATGACTGAGCACACTCTTGATTACCTCTTTCTATTTGTTATGATAGATCCCGATTTTTAAAAAATCCCCAATTTCTCTTACTCCTATCGGGCATCTTTTTGGTTGTCAAAAATTGGTTATCAAGTGGAGTGGTTATGGAATGTTTTGTGGAGTTCCTATCTCATCTTCCTATGATGAAATTGGTTGAAAAGTTGTGATCGGGAATGAGTAATAATATGTAGTCAAAGGGCTGCCTCTTTTTTGTTATACT
>JASDQU010294305.1:0-10534 GCA_032191745.1 Picea mariana | reverse complement strand
ACTGCTCCTAATGCAATAGATGAAGCATCAACATGCACATGGAATTCCTTACTCCAGTCTGGGAAAACCAGAATAGGCGCAGTTACCATTTTCTATTTCAGTGTATCGAAGCTCTGCTAACATTCCTCTGACCATTGGAACTGACAATCTTTCTTTAAAATATTTTCCATGGGTGTTGTTTTCTGTGCATAGCCTTTGATGAAATTTTTGTAGTATCCAGTATGTCCCAATGCAGTGCACAACTGTCTAACCAAAGTAGGAGGAGGTAGATCAAACAATGATGGCAATCTTGGAAGGATCTACCAGCAATCCCTGCTTACACACAATATGGCCTAGCAACATTCCAAAGGGTGAAAATAAGATACACTTCTTCAGGTTCAGGGCAATCTGACATTGCATGCACTTATCCAACATTAGTCTTAAACATTCAATATGATTTTTCAATAAGCTAAAAACATTCCAATCATCAAAATATGCTTCCAAAATTTTAATTAAAAATTCCTTGAATGCTTAGACCACCACCCTAGAAAAGATGGTTGGTTCATTCTTCAATCCAAAAGGCATCATTGTGTACTGAAAAGAACCCCATTCTGTTGCAAATGTGGTCTTATGGTGATTTTCCTTAGCAACCCTGATCTGGTGATAACCTAAAAATCCATCTGTGAAGGAGTAAACTTCATGTCCTCCTACATTATCTAACACTTCATCAGTAAACGGTGTAGGGAATGGATCGTGTAAACATGCATCATTCAGATTTCTTAAATCTACACATATTCTGAAGTCTCTTGTCTTCTTATCTTGGACTACCATAGGTCTAATCCATTTTGATTCTTCAATAGGTTATATGATTCTTGCTTCTATCATTTTTTCTAATTCAATCTTGACTTTCTACTTATATTTGGGATTCAGTCTGTAGGGTCTCTACTTGACTGGCCTCACATTTGGTTTCAAGGGGATCTTCATTTCTCCCATGGGCCCTTTAATTCCCTTCATGTCTGTGAACTTGGTTGGAAACAAGTATTGATATTCATGCAATAATTCTGTGATCTTATCAATAGTGGCATCATCCCAATAATCTCCAATGTTTGTGAGCTTAGGTGCTTTCTCTATCCTAATATTAACTTTCTTGATTTTGATTGGTTGTCTAATGAAAATTAGTTTGACTCCTGGTCCTTCTATGTCTCTCGGTCCCTTAGTTTCTGTGATGTTCACATTCCTAGGATCATCGTCTTCATCAACATTGATATTGTAACAACCTTGCAATTTCTGAAGAGGTGCAGTCCATTCATCCTCTTCTTTCTCCAAAGGGAGGTTAGATGCCTCCTCAAAGACTTTTTGTCTTACAACTTGTAAAGCCTGATCTACTGTGGGGTACTGGCTTTCAAATAAGAATGTAGCTACAAAATTCTGAGTCATACTGTACCAATTTGAAGTGGTGAGGTGTAGTTCTGCTTGAAGGTACCAATTGATAGGTTTTGTGGCCAAAGTGTTAATGAATTTATGCACCCATTGTTCGTGAGGAATGCTTCTCCAGGCCTCCTCACAACTTCACACATGGTCATCGGACAACTTTGACCTGTGTATCGAACTTCACACCCTTCGACTTGGTCTGAAAAGCACATTGTCATTAAAGTGCGACATTGCACCCAGTCCACGATTTTCTTCTTGTGTTTACCCCACCATCTTGTTGGCGTTGCTTTCAAGGCTTCATCCAGTGCCAACAGTCATTTTTGTACTGGTACAATTTCTTCAAATTCCAATAAGAAAGTTTCTAAATGATTTAAGCCATCAAATGTGGGTAGATTACTTACTTCTGTGCCAATCCAGCGAACTTCCCTAGTCAATCTGGCACACCTTCATGCAGATACTTCATACATTATGTTCTGCTAGTTCTCTAGTGCTTCTTCTGAATCTGATGAGCATGCATTGTCACTTCACCAACTTAAATTCCCATCTACTTTAGGATTAATGTAATCATTCCCTCTTGTTGTCAATTTATATATATTCTCTAGTTCATATGCATGATCTTCCTCTCTGATGGGTTCTGTGTATCTGCAACCTTCATCAGGTCCAGGGGTGCAATGACCCTAAGGCCATCACCTTCAAATGTCATTCTTATTTTCTTTAAGTCAACAACAATGGAGTTGTTTAAAGCCCAATCAATTCCTAACAACGCAGGATAATCACAACTACCATCAACTATCTCAATCACCTCGAAGTCTGCAAACATCCTTACCCCATCGATGTCCATAGGGACATGCTCCAGTCTTCCAAAGGGACTTACTGCCTGCTGATTAGCCATCCCAAGCCTGATCGGGGAGTAAATCAACTTAGGTATTCCCATCAGTGCCCAGGTTTTCTTCATCAAAACATTGACCTCTGACCATAAGTCAAGGAACACATAATCTATGCCATAATCTCCAATCTGAGAATTAAGGTGTAGTTCCTTATTTGTCCTTCTCTTTCAGGATACTTGATGTACTTGTTTATTCAACAGAGGATCTATCCTACCTATCTCATATTGTTTGATCAAATTTTGTAGATCTTAATCCTTAATCAAATTGATGAGCGTATATAAGAAACTGACAAGCTTGCTTACCTCTTTTCCATCTCTYTGGTGCAGCTAACTGATCGAATGCCAGATGTATTCCACATTCTCTTACTTCTRGTTGTGTCTTTGATGAAGAAGCCTGATCTCTTCCGAATTATTTTCTTGCCTCTTCAAACGTCTTCTTTTCTTTCCTTGGATCAAACACTTGTGTCTTCTCTGCMTCTCTTCTAACCCTTGATCCCTTTGTAGTCTTTTATGGTGTCACCTTGTCTTCTYCTGTAAAAACACCTCCTCTAGTGATAAMAACAACTCTCGGATCCTCCTCGTGAAGTTCTACTGATATTATTTGTACTTTTTGGTTTCCTCCTCGTCTCTCCTGAAGTTTGGCTAACATAACRGGACAATCTTCAATAACATGTTCAAATTAGTTGCAGTAGCTGCAAATGGTACAAGGGTTYTGACAGTCCCTTGCCAAGTGTCTTGGTTGTGCACAATTATAACAAATGATATGACCTTGACCTCAACCCATGCCTCCTCCTCATCCTTTTCCTCTGAATCCACTGCGAGGGTTGAATTTTCCTCTTTCTGGAGAATTAAATTGCGTAGTATTTCCCTCCTTCTGCATCTTTCCTTGAATTATATATGTGTCTCTTGACCTTTCATGCAAGAGGTCATAAGCCCTACAATCCTTCTCATCATGCCCCACAGATTTACAGAATGTACAGTAAAGATTGGTAGGTGTTTGGACATATTTTTGCATGTAATAACATTCACCAGGACAATGTCTATTTATACATACCTTGCATCAGGGTAGAGTGACCTGCTTCAAAGGGCTTGGAACTCCAGAGACCAAGTATTCATTAAATAAGGGACAATGCTCCTTGTCATGGCCTTCTGATTTTCATCTAATACACCAAATGTCTTCTCTTTTATATTTTCTCTTGTCTTTCTTCATATCTTCGACTTGCAGAGATAAGCTAGTTAGCTGACTCAAATTTGACTCATACCTAAGCTGGATTCTCCCATAGGGGTTGATTCTAGCTTCATGGTGATCTTCAACGCCTCAGCCTGCGAAGCAACCTTTTGTTGCATCAGAGGAACTCTGATGTGTGGTAAGAGGGAAGCAATGAACCATTCCTTGTTTTGCTTATCTGGGATCTAAAAACTCAAACGGCCTGTCAAGGTCTTAAACCTCTCATCAAACTCCCAAATAAGTTCAACTACTCTCTACTTGATTTCTTTCAGTTTTTTAATGCACTGTGACTCTGACTTGGGTTTTTTGAATTATGCACTCAATGCAGTCTTGATATCATTTAGCGGTTTAGGTTGTGCAACTCCTTTAACAAACTTCATATACCAGCTCAGTGYGCGGTCTCTCAAGGTAGTACTAAATTGATCTCTCTTAATTGCTTCATCATTGACTTGCTTAATACTCCATACAACTTCGCATAAAAACTAGTGTTGATTAGGATCTTCAGATCCATCTCCTCTAAAGATAGGTAGCCTCATCTCACCTACCATAGATMTTCCTAGGTTTCTTGATTGAGTATGTACTGAATTGTTGGTAACAATGCTCTGAGTGCTCTAGTGAATCTGGCTACTCTAGTTACTTGATGCTGCTAAAACAACAGAAGGAGTAATAGTACTTACTTCGACAGTCGGCGCAGTTCCTGAAGTCTCTGATTATTCTTGGTGAGGTTCTCTAGTATTCCTCTCATCTTCTCTAGTGAACTCTGAATGTACCTTGTTCAATAACGCTTCTTCTTCTCCACTGTATAACCCTTCATCCTGTGCCAGTGGTTCGTGGCTCTACTAAAAAAAGTTTACGAGAGGAACCTCTATGAAGGTTCTCCCATTGCACGAATGTCCCACCTCTATGTCGTTGTCACTGTCTGAGTTCTTGAACATTATTTTTTTAATCCGACAAATTACTCCATCTTCAATATGTTCTTCTCATGCAATAGTATCTTGATCTTTAACTTCAAAAAGTGTAAAAATTTTCCTCCAGGTCCCTTAAAGAAATATCTCTCTGCTTGGCTATATGACTCTACTATGTCGATAACAAACTCAGTAATGTACCCTCCAATGGTGCTATCAAACCAGTGATCTACTACTCTTGACACAGTGTTATCAACTCTCTTGACCTTCTTGATAAGCGTTGACGTCCAAACCACAGGTGGTCTAGATTTGATTTCAAACTGGGTATCTGCTAATCTGGCTAACCACTCGTATATCTCCTTATGAATTCCTCCAAAGAAAATATCATGTATATCAGTAAAGATATACCTTCCCAACCAATCCTCTATACTAAGGCTAGGGTTCTTGTTCTAAGCTTCAACGAAGTCCCTTTCTTGTTCTTCTATCCACTTTTGAATCTTTGTCTTTGATGGAAACCACCTTGACATTCCCTCAAGAAGATCCTGGTCCCGACAACAAAACCATTTGTTGGCACAGGGGAAGACCCGGGGTTCAACTCTAACAACGCACCAACAAGCCCTAACTACTGACCCTTTAGAAAACACTTGCAGGGTAGATGCAGTCTCACCTGTGGTAGCAGTAGGGGGTTGCAGGACACATGTGTCTACAACCAAAGGAAATGCAAGTGAATCCAAAAGAACAACACACAAAGATACAGTTATTATTTACCAAGCTTTTCGCACAGTTCGTACTACRTCTTTTMTATTCCTTTTTCTTTGATTTCTTCCTTAATCCATAACCAAGGCCCAACATCCCTCCTGGATCCTTCCAATATAGAGAATTGTCTAGGATGCAAAACTTAGCCGCTTTTAGCTTAAAAAAWCTAGCTTTGGTTTTGCTTAACCCCAGAGGGGCTTACAAATTCATTAATACGTAAATAATGTCACCGTACTAAGGTGAATCGATGAATTTCTGAGATACATGCAGGACCACTTCTTCTTGTGGATTCTCTGACAGATCAAAGATGAAATTTATTCCCAAAATATCAAAGTTTGAYTGTGCCATYAATTTTKCAAGCCCTTGACCCTTGATTAGCTTTGTAGGCTTCATTTCAAGCTCATATTSCAACATGAATATGATCCATTTACCCYTTCTCCCCTTAGGATCAAGTTGAGTCAGGATATCCTTGACGAAATTGCTAGGCACATAAGCAATGACGTGGGAATGCAATATATAAGTCMTGAATTCCTTAAGGGCCTTCACCAAGGCATACACTTGTTTTTCCATGATATCATACCTTAGTGGGGAGACTCTCAATGTCCTACTGAAATAGGCTATAGGATTTTTGAAATTCTGCTCATCCTTCTGTAACAAGACGCCAATGCTGGTGTGTTTTGAGGAAAAGGAAAATAAGATAAAGTCCCTTGTGAAATATGGGTTGGCTAACATGGGAGATTTGGTCAGTGCCACCTTGATGTCTTCGAACGCATTTATGGCTTCAGGGGTCCATTTAATCTCATTACCTTTCCTGAGCATACTCGTGATGTGTTTTATAATCTCAGCAAAATTCGGGATGAACCTCCTCAGAAAATTTACCTTTCCTAGGAAAGACTACACCTGTTTCTTGCTCCTAGGATTGTTGATCTTCAGAATCCCTTCCACCCTGCCGGGGTCTATATTTATTCCTTCCTTTGAGATGATGTGTCGCAACAAATTTTCTTCTTGCATCCCTAAGTTTGATTTTTCGGATTCAATGAGTTGCCAAAATTTTTGCATTTCTCGAAGACCTTTTTCAGATGTTCATCGAAATCAGAAAACATCGTCATGTCATCCAAGTAAAACACGATAAAATTGTCTTTCTCCTCAGCAAATTCTATATCCATGGCCCTTTGGAAAGTTGCTCTAGTGTTCATAATCCCAAAAGGCATCTTTTCATACATGAACGTACCCCATGGTGTTGTAAAGGTTGTCTTCTCCTAGTTGTCTGGGTGCACCATGATCTGATTGTAACTAGAAAAATCATCCAACATTGACATTTTCTAGGATCCAACTACCTTCTTTAGGATGTATTCCATCTTAGGAAGCGGGTATTTGTCTTTGAGGGACACTCTATTCAGGTTCTGAAAGTCTACACATAACCTTATTTCACCGCTCTTCTTCCTTACAGGCACAAGGTTGGCCACCCACTTTGAAAATCTCAAAGAAACAATAATCTTGGCATCAAATAATTTATTTACATCCTTTTCAATCAGCGGCAGCAACAAAGGGTTGATCTATCTCAACTTTTTCTTGAAAGGTTTTTGATATTCCTTGATAGGAATTACATGTTGAATTACTCCAGTGTCATAGACCTTCAAGTCTTCATAACTCCATACAAAAACGTCAAGGAAATCTTTCATGAGGCTAAAATATCTCTGCTTGATCTCCAGACTAAGTGTCTTTGACAACCTAATTATTTTAGGATCCTCTTGAGTACCGATGTTTTAATCCTTGATATCTTCATCATTCACAACGATTCTATGATTTCTAGCTACATCATTTTCATTAAACAACTTTTCCAATGGGACCAAACCTTTGGGGATAATGTTGTTTTTTAGTTGCACTATATCCCTTTCAACTATCTGGTTCTGAAAGGGGTCATCATTACTACACGTAGTTGCGTCTTCATCCTCTTCGCAACAACACTCATCATCAATATTCGCGTTAGCGAACTTGATACTCATTTGGAGGAACCTCACAGAAGATTGCATCACAGGAAGAAGCTTTGGAGATCGCCATGAAGCTTGAATCAACACCTATGGGAGAATCTAGCTTAGGCATGAGCCAGATCTTGAACCAGCTGACTAGTTTGTCTCTGCAGGTTGAGGATATGAAGAAGGAAAAGGGGAAGGAAAAAAGAGAAGATATCTGGTGTGTAAGATGTAGATCCGAAGGTCATGATAAAGAACATTGTTCCATGTTTCATGAATATTTTGCCTCAGGAGCGTTGAGCCCCTTGAAGCAAGTTAACTTGCCCTAGTGTGAAGTATGCAAAAATCGACATCGCCCTGGTGAGTGCTATTATATGCAGAAGTATGTTCAGACACCCACAAACTTATAATGCACATTCTGTAAGTCTGTAGGGCACGATGATAGAGATTGTGGGGCTTTTGACCTGATGCACGGAAGATCAAGAGATATATACAAGATCTAAGGCGAAGTACACCAAGAAGGAAACAATGCACAATATAATTCTCTAGGAAGAGGAAGTTTCAATCCTCACGGGGATACAGAGGACGAGTATGAGGAGGAGGTATGGGTCGAGGCCGAGGACAAATAATCTATTACAACTATGCGCAGCCAAGACATTTAGCGAGGGACTTCCAGAACCCTTGCACAACCTATAGTTATTGAAATTCCTTCGAGCATGTCATCAAGGATTGCCCTTTGTTTCTAGCTAAGATTCAGGAAAGACGAGGACCTCAAAAAAACCTACAAGTGCAACTGATATATGTTGAACCTCGCAGAGCAGACCTTAGATTCGTTGTTATCACTTGAGGAGGTGTTGCTACAGGAGAAGATAGATCATCCCAAGGAAAGACTGCAGATGACCATAGAGTCAGGAAAGCTACAGAGAAGACCCCAACATTCGATGCTAAGAAAGAAAGACAGATATTTGAGGAGGCAAGAAAAGAGTTCAAAGGAGATCAAGGGTCTTCATCAAAGAAACAACTAGAAATCAAAGAATATGGCATGCCTTAGGCGTTTGATCAGTCTGCGTCGCCAACAGAAGGAAAAGAGGTAAGCAAACTCATGGAATTTGTGTGCACTTGTGTTAAGTTGATTCAAGATAAAAGCATTGCACAAAAATTACAAGATTTAATCAAGCAATATGACATAGGAAAGATAGACTCCTTACTGAATAGGGTAGTGCACCAAATTGGGAAAAGGAGAAGGACAAATAAATAATTACACCTGAATGCTCAAATAGGAGAATATGATATAGACTATGTGGTCCTCAACTTAGGKTCGGAGGTCAATKTCATGAATGTTATCATTGAAATTTCGTGCRCAAAKCTCACCTGCAACCACATAAAACAGTCCTAAGTCAGCCACATGGACCATCAACAACAGCAAAAAGATAAGTTTTACACCCGTCAACCTTGCCTCCAAGGCGTGATTGTTTAACCCACAGGCGCGCACACGTGCGCGCCTATTSACTCAACAGTCRTGCACGTATGCACGCCTGTTCACTACACAAGCGCGCTCTCAAGYGTGCTTGTCCATCATTCAGGAGTGCACACGTGTGCGCCTGCTCAACTTACAGGCGCGCTCTAGAGCGCGCCTGTCCAATACACAGCCGCGCACACATGCGCAGTTGTGCAACCGATAGACGTGCACATAGTGCATGCCCTTTTCCCTCTTACCGACGCCCCCATGCGTGTATATCCGGTGGGCAGGCGTGCACATGTGCGCACCTACTACTAGATCGCCCACACATGTGGGGTCCACACTCATAAAAACTCCTGTACGACCCTCTGTACAACCCCTGCCCAAAAAAGGAAACCCTAATTATATGCAGGATGATCAAACCACTAACCTGAAGCTCGTTGGTCCTCGATCGGATGCCTCGTCCTCCCAGAAGTTCCAAATCTCCTCTGAATACTTCTCGTCCATTCACTATAGCAGCAAGTACAAATGAGGTGGCAATGTGGGCCCTACAACTATACATAGGCCTTTTCGCCAAACTTCCACTCACCATTCCAGGAGCTCTGGGCATCCATTTCTCGATCCGTCTTTAGCCATGGGATCAGCATCCCATCATCTACATCACGATAGTCCTGGGCCTCTTTTCATCCTAAGCCTCTGGGACGCCATTTTTCATACCCTGATCAGGTACGCATGCGCATATTCGAAATTATCAAATGCATGCTCATATATTCGATTCTCTTCAGATATTGTTCACGTTGGGTATTTGGTTTTCATGTGTGCAGGTACTTGGTCATCATACATCAACACAACCCCTTCAGGTATATAATCAGAAATGGCATGTAGTCATTCCCTCTGAATCTCACTTACATTTCCAATCACACCCTCTGACATTTGCCTCTAGGATTCCCATTTTCGGCTCTGCAGTACCAACACCTCCATTTGCATCTTCGGTACTGTCACCCGGTAGCACTCTTACCCACATGAGTTGTCCCATTCATAGCACCCTTTTGTGCTTTTGACACTCATGTTGTTTTTCAAAACCCTTTAGGGATGGGAGTCCCAATAGTCTTACATCATGTCGCGAATCAGCCACATACTCCTTCTCCTCATTTTGCTAGCTTTCCCAACGGACTCCCAGATTATCTCTTCACAGTTCTATTTTTGGACTGCACCTCCACAGTATCATGAACCCTCCATTTCATCCACAATCAGTTTGCCCATTTGCTAATTTCCCTTCATTTCACTTACCTCATACAGAAACCCACCCATGGGCCCCACACCCTCCACCAATTCTCCGAGAAAATTGTGCCCTACCCGGGCCAACCATATCACATTGGGGCACCCGTTTCTGTATTTGTACACTTATCCCAAAATTTTTCTTTATTTATTGTACAAACGCCTTTGTTTCCAGCATTTACATTACCTTTTTGTCGTCACCTTTGGCGACATTCTTCCCCTTCTTTTTTTTTGGGAAAACACAACCCATGTCACCCTTGGTTGGGGCACTACTTATCATTTACCATTGACAACATCGTCCATATCTTCAGAGTACCCCACAGGCCACCTATCTCTTCCCTCTGATTTTATTCACTTTGTCCCGTCTCTGGCACAACTTATCCCCTGTCTTGGTGTCCCCCTGACACTCGACCTCGTTGAACAGTTGCGGCCAATTTTATCTCACATATACTCCAACCAAGGGAAGTTTTCAGTCTTCCTACATCTTGACTTCATCCATGTACCTCCTCCACTTCCTAACCTCACCTAGTATATTTCACGAAGCCATTTGCTTCTGGGAGTCGCGTCCCCCTTTTTGTCAACATCGACATAGTTTTCCAGAAGGGAGACGGTATCTTGATTCTCATTACCCATCCAATA
>JASDQU010294300.1:2560-14234 GCA_032191745.1 Picea mariana | reverse complement strand
AATTTAATTAGGAATTATTTCCCCCATACACTTGTCACTTGTTCCCTCAGTTGCACTAATAAATACATAATTTAATTAAATTAATTGTCAATTTCTCTCACCCATCCTAAAAGTGGTCCTAAATTCATTCCTAGCTGTCCCTTTATTCCCTCTATTTCCTTTTTAATGAATAACACCTTTCTAAAACTTAGTGGTGTTTAATTTATAAAAGTTCTTTAGTTAGACTAGATTAGATACCCTTATATGCTTCCACATTCTTTTTACATTTATTTCCTTTCTTATCTCAGTTTCCAATTTGGCATTCTTTTGCACATAATTACATAATTAAATTTTTAGATATAATTTTTTTAGTCTTTCAATTTCTAACTTGATTTTTCTTCAATCCCCACAATTTATTAAATTTATAATTTAGTTTTAGTCTTATTACCCACTTTAGGCTTAGAATTTTTAAGGAGATTTTATAATTAATAAAAAATTATCATTTAATAATTATTTTAAGTTCGACATTGTCAAAACAAATATTGTTTTCTAGGCACCTAGGTTCATTGACTCATCTTTATTAAAAATTGTGACGTGCCCTTCAAGACACACTCTGTGCTCCAAGGGTGCCACTCACCTTTATTAAAGTTTTGTTTATGTGACGTGCCCTTCAATACATACTACGTGCTCCAAGGGTGCCACTCGTCTTTGACTAGTTTTGGTAGTTGTCCAATCCTTGGAGTTAATACCCCATCATAAAACCTTGTGAGAAACTAAGGGCCTCTAAGGAATAAGGACCCTGCCTTATTGCACGCCCCTTAGAATATTCGTGAGCGACTGTCTCAGCCTTTCCTCACGTCATCGTGGATTTATCGAACTAGATAATCGTTAACCTACAATTCAAGCCACGATGGGAGTGCTAGTAGGCTGTGGAAGGGCTGCTGCCACACCTCTCTCTCAATATTCGGTTGTTGTGCATGGCCCCTCTACTCCTTATGTTAGTCTGATTAGCAAGCAATCCTCAGCCTGCATCCATCAATGAAAAACTATCAACGACCCATAAACAACATCATAATATACCCGATCATATGTCACATATGCATAAATAGAAATACCCCAACCATATATAGTCCACTCCCTGACTTGATCCAGAGTCCAAGGAGATCCATTGATGCCATCGACATCCTCAATCTGTCAATTGTCATGCACACTCAGGAGAAACCCGTCAATAACATCTGTCTATACATAGATATCAAATAACATAACATCATAATCCAACAACATCATCATCATAATCCATAAGCGAAAAGACATCCATATACTGAAACTGGATCACTTGCACGCAAGTGTCCTCAAAGAATAAGTCAATAACATGTGCTCATAAGAGAGAGATGTTACATAGGGTGACGTGGAAGTACGGATGCTAACATGGCAGGGTCGTACGATGACGTGGAAACCATATGGATGACACGTGGCGGATGATGTGGACTATACAGACTGACACGTGGCAGTCCGTACGATGACGTGGGAGCCGTACAAATGACACATGGGAGTCGTACGATGACATGTGGCAAGCTGACGTGGCTCGACCAATGGAGAGGTGACACGTGTCTCAATGAGGAGCTGACATGTGGCACCTTCTGGAAGGTCGCTAAATTTGGTGGTTCCACCAAATTTGGTGGAGATCCTCCAAATATGGCGGAATATCGCTAAATCTGGGAAACTAGCACCAAGTTTGGAAATTGTCGCTAAATTTGGCAGTGTCTGACTTATTTAGAAGGACACAAAAATCGAGAAAAGTTAAGTTTTTGGCATGCAAATCGACACTGTATGAACTGTACGAATCTAACAAGGCACTGCATTGGGATTCATGCCGAGGGGAGGCATTGAGGGACTGCTTAGAAGCAGATTGAATATATACTCAAATGTTGCAGAATTTCGTGGGGAGTCTGAATATGGATTCTGTTTTTGCATCCGAGTAGCCGAACAGAAAAGTTCCTCCAGAGCCTGAACCCTCGATCCAAACATAGTCGACTTTATACTCAAAAGTATCATATTTTCCTATTCCAACCAATGGTGATGTTTGTTTCTGTCCAGAAGTTGTAGATTTGAAAGATGGTTTCAGAAGTTGTATGTAAGTCTTTCTTTTGTATTCTTAAATCATTAAAGATTAATAAGAATCCTTCCCCACTAGGACAAAGGCCCAAAGACTTAAGCAAACTTGTGCCAAACTCCGTTAACAATCTTGGTGTTATGATTTGCTATTTTTACTTCTTATATGGCTGCAACATTCTTTCATTAAGCTTCTTCTCTTAATTCCTAAACGATAAATCAACTCATGCATAACTTAACCATAGTCTTTTAAAAGATCAATTTGGACTAATGAGAAACCCTGGACATTGAAAAATTCATGTCTCTTTAACATTAAATAGGTTTAACAATGTTGAATTTGTGTTAAAAATTTGGCATCTCTTTGACACGAAATATAATTTACAATGTGGAATTTGCATCAAAAAATTGATGTGCTATCGACATTTAATGGGCATGTAATCAACGTGTACTTGACACGGTACGTGTTATATGACATCTCCATAATGCTCTAATAGACATTATTTAATCGATATATAACTAATGTGGTTTCTAAACCTTTGATATGTTTTCAACATTGTTCCTAAACCTTTGACATGCATTTGGCATGTACATATAAATAAAACATTGAGATAACATTGAAAAATCGATGTCATGAGTTTTTTTAATGAAAAAAAGCGTTGCAATGAATGTTTGTTGATAGGTGTATTGCATCCACGTGGATATTTAGTTTATTTTAAATCAACATAGTAGGTCCGTTTCAAGAAATTCCTAAGGRACTTCCTTATCTTAGGATCATGACCATGTTGTTGAGTTAATAATTGGGGCCACTCCTCCCAACATTCAACCCTAAAGTATTTGTATTAGCATAAAAGGGAGATTGGACACCATACCCCTGAATTGTTTGAGGTGGGACTTGTCATTAGAGTGAGTCAAAGTGTTTTCATTACACCAATCATTTTATTCCATAAGGAGGATAGTTTGTTGTGGTTGTGTGTATAATATAGAACATAACAAAATTAATTTCAAGGACAAGTTTAGTATTCTAGTCATATTAATGGATTTAATTGATGAAATCATTAGAGTAACTTTCTTTAAGTGGTTGGATTGCAAGTTTGTATACCACCAAAGTACGATAAGACCAAGGGACATTCTTAATATAACTTTTTAGAGTCATGAAGATCATTATGAGTTCATGGGTGTTTTTCAATTTGGTGATTCTTTTACGGGAGGTCATATCAAATGGTTTTATATATTCAAATAAAATTGGTTTGAAATCATAAATTATGAAATAATGAAATTGGTGTTTTTTAAATATTATTTAAATTAAAATCATTTTTTTCATTTATTTTAGAATAATATATAAACTTATTTTTAATTAGTTAAACTCTTGTGTTCTTGTAACATAAGAAAATATGTTAACCGTCCAAAAAAATAAAGACATCTCAAAAAAATAATTACAAGTTTATCCAATTCATATCTTTTCTACATTCTTATGCCATCTTCACAACTTAGTTTCTCTTTGGCATTAAGTCTAACTTCATGTCTTTAGCGTGCAATAAAGTGGAATTGAAGTTCATAAATCTATGTATTTCATTTTCTTTGTGTTAAATGTTTGAAAACCAATTTCATATTAGCATAATACACTAATTTCATGTTAAAATAAAATTTTATCAGATTTTAATTTAGGTGGTCATCAAAGATCATTTAAAAAATGTTTTTAATATCGAAAGTTTTTTGGTCTTAAACTTTCAATGCATTTTTGTAGTTTTTTTTACATTTTTTTAATAATTCTAATATTTTTGGAGAGCATCATGGTTTAAAGGAAAATTCACTTTCCAATAAGTTAAAGAAGAAAAAAAATGGAACAACAGGTAAAAATTATGAACTAGCAAGATTTCCATTTTTCATATACAACTCAACTTTGTCCATCTTAAAATTCACATTTTGTATTAATCTCATGTTAAGATTATGAGTCTTTCACCTTAGGGTATTTGTCTTTTAAAGTTTTGGATATGATACAATGTAATTTCATTAATTTGGTCTTTTTACCAATAAATATTGTAAACACATAAATGGTAATTTGACCCATTCACATGACAACATCATCCTTTTAGACCCCCTAAATGTAAAGTTTACCCCAAGGTAAAGTCAAATTGAGTCTAAATTGTACCAAAAGAATGTCTCGAACATTTTGAAATTTTCTCAAGATTGAGATGCTTTAAGATAATTTTGTGTTCCAATTAAGTATTGAGAAGCAAAGAAGTAGCCACGTGTTATATCATTTTACTCTTAAATTTGAGATATTTTCAGGTAAGGTTGTGGTGCAATTAAGTATTGAAAGGCAAGGTAGTAGCGAGTGTTATAAAGCAAAGATATGGTATTAGATATTTCAAGGTAAGGTTATTACATTTAAAGAATTAATATAGTCATGGTCTAAGTGCATGGAGGAATTTTATTAGATATTATGGGTAATTAGGAAGTAATAATAATGAAAAAAAATGTTAGGATATTATGAAAAGTTACGAAGAAAAAAATCATAGAGGAGCAACTCAATGTTAGAATTTTGATTTATTCTTTTGAGATTTGTTTATTTTTAATGATTCTTTGTATTTAATTTTGGGATATATATATTTTTTTATTAAGGATTTTGGGTTTCTAAGATTAAAATTGTTGTGATAAGAAAGTCAAATATTATTGAATTTTGGGTTTTAAGTTTTTAGGATTTATATATGAAGTAACTTAGATGTTAAATTAGTTCTCTCAATCCATTCTTATCATTAATTGTTTGACAATAGTTTTAGAATTTTAACAATTTTATAATTTTATAGAGGAATTATTTATAAAACAATGTTATAAATTGTATAGATTTATTAAACAAATATAATTTGAGGAAATTTGTTGAAATATAGAGTTTGTGAAAATTTAATTCTTTGTTGAAATATTGTCTAACGAGGTGATGAAGTCAATATGTGTTCATTTTAATTGTCTTAAAATAAAATCCTTGATGTTGTTACTATTACCTATGTCCATGTAACAATTCTCACTCCCCTTCCTCATTCTACTTTATCACCATGAGCTGACATTGCTAATTGAAACCAAATGACTTAGCTACTTGTTGAAGGTTAATCTTATGCTACAATTAAATATGCAAGCTACTAGACATTTATAAAAACTCACAAACTTTTTTTTATTGAAGGCCAACAACTATATAAGGGCACAAAACCTCTAAGGCCCACAACAGAAGGGAGTAAGTCCCTAGAAATGCCTAATGAATGACATAACTAGGGATAAGTAGCAGGGTAAATTTGAGTTTTAAGGCCTTCCTATTATCATTGAGGCCCACAACCTATCAGAGATATGACCTAGATCTTTAGAGTTATCATGGCTCATAGTCTAATAATACAAAGATATCATAGTTCATAACCCAACAATACAACATTATTATAGTTCATAGCCAGGGATAACCATGCCTCTACCTCTTGATATGGATTTAGATTTTAAACAACAATATTTGTTACTATTAGTGTTTCTTCTCCTTAAAGCATTAACCTACATGACTTAACTAACTAGATATAGTATAAAGATATTTCCCTTAGTTTATAATAACATGCTAAAATATGCCAAAAGCATTAACCTACATGACTTAACTAACTAGATATAGTATAAAGATATTTCCCTTAGTTTATAATAACATGCTAAAATATGCCAAATTGAGAATATTGATGGACAAAATAAATCTTTATTATATTCAAAAATTTT
The DNA here is from genome assembly GCA_032191745.1 of Picea mariana. NCBI lineage: Eukaryota > Viridiplantae > Streptophyta > Pinopsida > Pinales > Pinaceae > Picea > Picea mariana. The sequence continues at coordinate 8,405 of JASDQU010294300.1, read as the reverse complement.
TCTCAAAAAATAATTAAACAATAGAAAACAAAAAATAATTATCAAGCACATACAACACATGAATTATTGTTAACATGGAATAGGAAATTGGTTCGTTCTTCTTTCTGCTAATAACCCCTCTTCTATTGTTCTTTTGGTAAGTGCCAAAACAATAACAATTATAATGATACGGAAATAGTAATTATAAATTAAAGAAATTTGCAATACAATGTTTTATTTTGATGCATATGTGACACTCAAATTTAATATTTACTTAAATTTATTCATATAATTATATTTTTTTTTAATGTATTACATTATGTTTTAGTAAATTTCATCATTGTTATTTTGTATCTTTATTCAAATTGTTAAAGTGATGAGAATATGTGATTTTAAAATATGTTTGCTTGCATTGTTATATTTGAGGTCATTTTTTGATGTGAAATCAATTTACAAATGTTGATTTCATGTTGCACATGACGTAATTGAATATTAACTATGTGTTTTTTTTTCACGCGGAAAAAATAGTTTCACTGTTATTCTATTAGAATCAAGTGAAAATTTCTATTACATATGGATCATAAAAGAGTAATGATCACTTTTGAAGTCAAAATAGGACTATAGGAAGTTCCTTTTCTATCCTAAATTTCAACATGTAGTAAAACATCTACAAAATACATATAGTGACTATTACAAAAATATCAAAATTGGTACATCTAAAGTGTTCCAACTTAGAAAATATAAAATTTATCTGCATAGACAGTAGATCCATCAACAAGTTCTTCATAATAGAGCCAACCCGTATTTTCTTTTAAGGCCTTCTTGGAAAGGTTGTCAACTTCTTTGTTGAACTGACTGTGAACGTGCATAAATTTGATAGTTTCAAATTGGTCCTTTAGTCTTCTTATCTTGACCTTCCAGGAATTGAGGTATATCAGATTCAAACTGGATTTTGAATTTATCCAATCAATAGTGACCTTTGAATCTCCAACAACCATCATATTTTTAATGGAAAGTCTTGTAGAGAGTAATAATAAACCTCATAAACCAAGGAGTTCATCTTTCATATTATTTCTATTGCCTCCTGCAAAATAAGCTTTGACTATGTTATTTGTAGCGATTTTTAAGTAGATTCCAATCTCACATACATTGGCATCAACTGGTCCATCAAAAAAACCAATTGGAGTATCATAAAAAAAGATTGGGTTTAAAATATATTCCATTCTGACCTCTCCTTCTTTGTCTGTGTAATCTTTGATTGAAAGGATAATTTTGGTGAAAATATTAGGGTCATGTCTATTCCAGTTTTCAAATAAAATTTTATTCCTAAATTTTCATATGCCCCATATTACCAAGAAGGGTATATGTCTCAAATTTGGAAATTGTAAAAACCAGAGCTTCAAGTTTTCCTCTATGGAGGTACAATTCTAGTCACCCTCAATGTTCAGAGATTTCATAACTTCAGCCCATATTTTTCGTGTTAAGTAACAGTCCACAAATAGATGAGTTGTAGATTGTTCGTCTCTTAAACATAGACTGAAGACAGTAGGACCAATACCTCCTCTTTTTTTATAATTCACACTAGAGAAAATGCAATCTTTCAAACACAACCACATAAAGCAAATCATCTTAACTGGTATGTTCACTTTCCATATAGATTTGAACCACCATCTTCTTTCTTCCATTTGATTTAAGAATAAAATGGATTGATAAGGTAAATTTGCAGTAATCTCACCTGCCGACCTATTCCATGTCGAAACAATCTTATCGTTTGTATTTTTTAAAATAATACCACTACTCTTTAATATTGTTACAAAGTTTTCCCATTCTGTTTTCATTCCACCTGTTAGTCCAATCTGATTGGACTCATACCATTTTTTATTTGATCTAGTTTTGTCAGGTACAACTGCTTGTGCTATAGAATAAATGCTTAAACTATTTAAGAACTAGATTAGTGGACCTATCAGTTTAAAAGAGGATTTGCAACCAATAAAAGGATCATGTCCTAATATAACTCAATTATCTGAGCCAATCTCCCAGGCGTGCCATCTTTTGATGATCGGGAAGGAACACCTATAATTCTTCCAGATGATAGAAGTTCCCTGGAAATTGTGAACTTCTCTTCAAAGCCAATAAATTATATCAAATACTTTTAAGTATTTTTTGTTTAGTATTGTATTCCACAATCCTTTTCCAAATAATCCTCTCCACTAGGATTTAGTAGCCAAAGATTGAGCAAACCAAGAGATATTATTAATTCCCCATCCTCCATAATACTTTGGTTTGGAAATATTTTTCCATTTTGTAAGGTGATATCCTGTGCTTTCCCCCCCTCATTTCCAGATGAAGTTTGAAATAAGAAGCTATATACGGTGGAGAGTGGAGGAGGGAAGCTTAACAATATTAAGACAATATACATGAATACTCTGAAGAACATATTTGGCTAAAGTGATTCTGCCTCCTAAAGAAAGCCAACTAAAAGTCCAATTTCCAATCTTTTGTATTAACCAAAACTAGTCATTCACCTTATAATTGTTTGGTTTAAGGAAAAAACCCAAATATTTGATTCCTTGATCAAGGCTCACAGTATAAATATTAAAGGTCAAAGACAAACTATGTTCCAAACTCTGATCTATGATTTGTACAAGAAAACATGACTTCTTACAGTTTACTACTATTCCATAGGAAAACAGAAGTTAGTGAGGATAGTTTTAAAAGTCATCCAATCTTCAATCTTGCCAGCTCCAAGAATGCGCACATCATCAACAAAGAAGAGATGTGAGATAAAAGTGCCAACAACTAATTTTAGGCCTTGAAACATTGCTGTGTTCACATCTTGAATCATCAATCTACTTAGGCACTCAACAACCAGTAGGAATAATAATGGGGACATAGGGCATCCTTGGCGTAATCCTCGATGACTTTTGAAGAAATTAGTTGGAACTCCGTTAACTAGGACATACGTGTTGACATAAGTGATACATTCCATAATCCATTGTGAAACCATCTAATTTAATCCAATATGATCTAGAAGCAATCTAAGAAATTGCCAACTCACTTTATCATAGGACTTTTAAAAATCTAAGTTCAATATAACTGTACTTTGCTTCTTTGTCTTTGCAGAGTGTAAGCATTCCCGAGTGATTCCAACAACATCAAAGATCAACCTGTGCTTGAGAAAGCCAAATTTTTCAAAGGATATGCAGGAGGCTAATTTATCTTTGATCCGGGAGGCTATGATTTTTGAAATTAATTTATAGACAAAATTGCACAGTGCAATAGGTCTAAAGTCATTGAAAGTGTCTGGATTACTAATTTTTGAGATAAGAGCAAAAAAAGTAGCATTTAGTGCCCCTGAAATTTATTCTATGTGTCTAGATTCCCCAACAACATTGAGTAAATTCTCTCCCATAATGTCGAAGAAGGTTTGAAAAAGTTCCCATGTCCAACCATTTGGACCAAGACTTTTCTCTTTTGACATTTTATTGACAGTTTCTTGAATTTCCTCAATTGAAACAACTTTACCAATCTCCTCATTGTCATCATCATTGAAGAAACATGGGACATTCTTAAGTACTTCTACTTGAAGATCAATTTCTTCAGAATCTAAAGAAAAATACTATTCTTTAAAATGTTTATAAGTCGTCTCCTTAATCTTAGATTCAATAGATTTTTGATTCCCGTCCTCATCTGAAATGTCCCAAGTTGTGTTTTGTCTTCTTCTCTCCGTGGAAAATTTATGAAAATATATAGTATTTTTATCTCCTTTCTCAATCCAAATGGCTCGACTCTTGAGTCTCTAGGAGGCTTCTTCAATAGAGAGTATTGTATCCTTCCTTTGTTTGAGATATTTCAGCAAATCCATATCTTCTTGCTCGAAAATATGAGAAGGACATGTTTCAAAGATTTCTATCAACTTTAGTTCTATGAAATTTAATTATGCAAGAAGTTGATTCTTTTTAAGATCTTCCATTGAATAAAATATCCCTTCAAATGCTTTAACTTGGAGCATAAAAGGTGGATCAAAGATTTATTTGTCCATCTTTTCATCTCTTCCCATGTGGTTCTAACCAGAGAAATGAAGCTCGAATCTGTAATCCACAAGCTATTAAATTTAAATGGAGGAGGAGAAAAAGGTTTAGGAATATTTTCATCAACAAGTTTATCAAGTGGAGTTAAGGGTAAAACAAAAGCACTAGAGGGGAAATTACCAGGGACTCTGTGCTCAGTGTGGGACAAAAGAGACAGTGAAATATCCAGAGGGATAAGGGTCTCTAAAAGATCAGAGGAAATGTGGGAAGAGCAGCGAAGACCTTGTCCAGTAGAAACAAAATCAGGATGAAGTCCCGAATCATCCATTTTTTTCATCAGAAGATCCCATAACTCTCCAAAAATCTCTAAAACCCAATTTTCATTATTTTTTAAATAAATAAGTTCGTCGACAGATATTTTTTGAAAGAAAGCGGGAAAGAAGTACTGCATCTTACCAAGGAATGATTCACGATCCACAAACTTAGGAATAATGTTACCATCCTTATCCACATTGGTCAAATATTATGTAGACAGATCCAAAGAACAAGAGGCCTTGAGACGTCCCGTCTGCCAGCATAGGTGACAACGAAAGGGCTCCCTCTAGAAGTCTACAGGTTGATAGATGGGGTAATCCCCAATAGTTAAGTCAATGGATTCTGGAAGACCTCTATCTAGGTCCAGTTCAACCAAAACCCACACAATACACTTATTGACTGATCTGGATTATTTTTGGTACGAAATGATAGCGAAGATATAATAAAGAAATGCAGAGAGATATCGCATATATTCAATATTATAACATAAATGTATCATATATGCAACCATAAACATAGATATACAGTAATACACGATTTCTATTAATGAAAGAAATGTACAGAGACTATAAAAATACAGAGTGAAAGACTCGCTAGAATGGTGGCAGCTTATCTCTGAGAATAGATGTGACGGCTACTCACATTCACAAGAAGATGGTTACAATGAGGCTCCAAAGGCATTTTTACAATAAATAGGAATTCCAAAAACCCTAGACATTCGAAAACCTAACCCTAGGAGATGAAGCACCAAAAGTCATGTGGGCCCCGTTTGGGTAAGTGAGTACATCAACTTCCCGGGGTCGTAACTTTTGCATACGATCTCCGTTTTAGGCGCGTGATAGCTCGTTGGAAAGGTATTGTCGAGGATATTAATTTTTGGGGCTCAATCATGCCTTTGGATGTCATTGATAACCTCGATCTAAAAAAACATTCATTTGGGATCTCAAAATGGCCCCAGAAGTTAAAAACTGCTAAAAGTAGTAAATTGCCAAAATTGCCAAAAAACTATTTTGAGCCAGTTGGAAAAGGTGGGTGGCCACCAATATCCACATGGATCAATCCTCCCTCCTTAGGAAGCAATGGTATCCATTGCGTTGAGTTCCTGGGGGAGAGGGAAAAGCGTTTGCTGAATCTGCATCTTGGTGAGTTGTTTGCCTTGCTGGAGATGTCGCACTGCTCAGTTTGTGAAAGTTTATCACAAACCTGTTGAGGCTGAGGCTGTTCAAAAATTCAGGCTACATGAGAGGATGATGTGTAGAAGGAATCTTTGTGCTTTGCTGCAACCTTGTCGACTTGCTTTTGTTTGATAGAAGGTGCTTGGGGTGAGGCTGTAGTGGTTGCAATGTCCTTCTATTCTCCTTTTGAACAGATTGTGAAGAAGCTAAATTTTGTAGTATGAGATACTACCTTGCGACACTTTTTAGGTGGAACAGTAGTCAGAACTACCTTTGGTATTCTGTAGAGATGACCCCCCAGTGAAACAATGACACTGTGGGGTCGAGACTCATAAACAACATGGC